>JAMZAV010003282.1:0-94632 GCA_024449915.1 Sweltsa coloradensis
AACCCCCCCCTCAAGACAGCCAGCCGAATAAACAGTGCTCTTGTCTCGACCAAACAGTCAAACAGAACGCTCGCATAAGTTCTTGCAAATCTGATCTGTCATTTTGGGAAAATTATGTTTACTTAAATTCCATTGGTCGCAGACTGGTCGTTCTGGTCGTCTTTGCGGAACACACCTTAGGAGGCCTTCACCCAAACAACTCGGGCAATGTGAAAATAAATCAAATGCTAATGAAATCAATGATGTACTATCATGGCACCCAAACAACAATCGGTGCATTGATCAACCTAGACCTACAAGCTTTGAATCAAAACCTTGATGAGATCGCTTTCCACAAGTCCATCATCAATTGTACTTCAAACAATTCTAAACAAGAAGAACTTTAAATCTGGAGTGCAAATATCGTCCCTGCCCTCGGAGCCAGCTAGAGTCTCGGAGGATGAATACCCAACTGCTGGAGCTCAACCATCGCCCCTGCCCTCGAAGTCAGATCGTGAATGTGAGATGGTTCAGAGTGGTGAGGGTAGGAGGTCTTCTCACTCTATGGCAACTCGAAGTCGTACATATAGAAAGGTGCAAGACGCTAAGGACTATAAAAATGTACCTACCAGCAACTACGTGACTTGATGATAAGTGAGGGTATAGGCAATAAACTTAAAAAAACTGTTGTTCACCTAGAGAGTTAGTAGAAATTCTTACCGTACAATTTAAGAAAAGAAATATCAAGCCCTTTCAGCCCCCCCCCCAATCCCCCCTAGTTGACTAGTTAACTCTTCAACCCATAATGCCCTTAACGTAACTGATATAATCACAGATAACAAAACGCCTCACATTAGCCTAGACACACAGACTCTCACACACTCCATAGACATAAGTACTGACCAACCGAAGACCTTAAGTATGAATGCCTCCTCCAAATGCTCCTCCCTAACAGACCATCACTCTTCTTCCCTTTCCCCTAAACTCCCAAGTCAGCAACTTTTGAGTTCCAAAATTGCATTCCTCAATGTCTGCTCTGTACGTAACAAAATTGAATAAGTCGAATTACTAACTAAGAGTCTATTTCCCGATATATTCTACCTCTCAGAACACTGGCTCACTCTTCACGAAACTAATTCTTTCTGTATTTCAAACTATGTAAATGTAGATTTTTTCTGTCGCTCCACGTTCATTCATGGAGGAGTTGCAATCCTTGCTAAACCTCTTCTTAACTTAAATCCCATCCCTGAGGTCAAATTGTACTGCATTGAGAAAGTTTTTGAATGTGCCGCAGGTTCCTGGCACCATATGAACATGCATTTCATTATTCTAACCGTCTACCGATCTCCTCTAGGCGACTTTAATATATTTCTCCTCAAGCTAGACGAGGTACTCATCTTTACATAACAATTTCCCAAAGCAGATATCATTTTTTGCAGTGAATCATAATGTGACCTTCTAAAACAATCCCCATCTCAATCAAAACTGCTCGATCTAGTTCACTCCTTGAATATCAAGGAGATCATTGTCACACCAACCCGCGTCACTGCTACAAGTTGCTCCCTTATTGCAATATCTTTACAACTTTTGGACCCAACGATGTTCTCCGCAAGTTCAACGGACACAGGTCCTGTCTGATCACCATCTCCTCATGCTAAACCTTTTCCTTCTCAAACAATAACCCTTCCTCCAAAAATTAAAATAATGAAACGTTTTTCAGTACTAAAAATACAGCCAACTTTCAGACAATTCTAAGTACTGAAATTGGCAGTCCTGTCCCTTCCTGGAAATGTGGACGAACTCCTGTCCAATTCCTTTTCCACATTCCTAGTCTTTTTAAACAAATCATTTCCGCTAAAAGTTGTCCTCTTACAAAAACCTAAAGTCAACCCCTGGATCTCGCACGATCTTCGATTTTGAAGCCCAGACCTTGAGATCCCTCCACGCTAAACTGAAGTCATCGAATAACCCAAAACATAAAGGAAAGATATGGGTATGAAATGTCGAGAAATGCAAATTTGTTAGCTTTAGTAGGCGAAAGTTTAATATAAGAAATCCAATGTATATGCTTTTGGGGGAGGTGTTAAAGAGGGAGAAAATCTATAAGTATTTAGGCGTGATTCTAGAGCAGGGTTAAATTGGAAGATGCAAGTGCAGTCGGTAGGGTAGGGTGTAGGTAGGGTGTACGAGTGTTAAATTTTGTAATGCGAATATTAAAAGGAGCTTCATATGACTTTTAAGGTACAAGCTTACAAAACCCTTGTGAGACCAGCTTAGAATATGCAGGTGCAATTTGGGATCCTTACCATGAATGTGAAAAAATAAAATTTGGAAAAGGTACAGAGAAAAGCTGCCAGAAAAGGTTAAAGGATTCAAAAAGTGGTGGACAAAGAAAACTGATATAAATGGTAAAAAAGATAAGGAGATATGAAAGTATGGGAAAGCTGACAAATGAATTAGGATGGGATGCCTTGGAATTGAAAAGAAAAAGAGACAGGCTCTGTAAATTGTATAAGGCGTCACGGGATTTTCCAGGCTGGGGAGAAGTCACTAGTTTTTCTTCAAAGGGGGATTTATAAGGGTAGGGGGGATCATGATTGGAAATTTAAAAGAGATATTATTAAGACAGGGTATAGAAAAAATTTCGTTTATTAATAGAACAGTATCTAATGGAATTTGTTACCTGAGAGCACTGTAAAGAAAGATGGGCTTATTCATTTTAAAAGTTCTTTGGAAAATTTGTAAATTTGTAAATATTATGAATCTTATATTTTAGTATTTAAATCTTAGTATTTGTACCTTGCCACAATACAAATATTTGTATAACTGTAAGCATATAATTAAATGAAATTGTAAATATCGTGACTTTAAAAAAATCCCACGCTAAAAATTTTCGTCAAGCAATACTTCACTATAACGACTCAAAAAATCTCTGAATTCTAGGAACCCCTCGAAAGCAAATTTGGTCCAATGATCAAAGATCACAGACACTGCCTCTAAATCCAAATGCGACCTCACCGACAAAACCCATTCAATGGTGAAATTATACCAAGTGCATCTCTTAATGCGAACTTTTTAATGAATTCGTCATCAACTCATGATAATATGATAGGCCCAATGTGCATCAATATACTGCCGCTCCCTCTTAAAGCTTTTTTTGCCACCTCCGTTAGGCCATTACCATCTTTCTCTATCCTACCACTCCTCTTGAGAGTAGCTATGTAATAAGAAAATTTGGTTCCAAACACTTCATATGGATTGATGAACGTGCCAGGCTCTCTTCTATGCAAGGCTTGCTACTGACTTTTCTCTCTGCCACTAGCCTACATTATAACCGATCCTCTTCATCCGAAGGCATTATTTTCCCCTCCAAGCTAAAGGTAGCCAAAAATTTATACCTATTTATAAACACAAAGGTAAAAAATCTGAAAATGACCAAACTACGGACCCAATCTCCCTCCTCTCTTCTTCTCCAAAATTATTTGAATATATCATGCGCGATCGTCCAATATCATTTCTAAATACCCACACATATTTACCCCCTAGGCAACACGGTTTCTTGAAAAACAAACCACACCAGTGTCAATCTACCTTTTCTTTTACCTCTCATTCTGCTCTCACGGACAAAGGGCGACCAAGCTGTCAAGGATTGGTTTACGACATGACAAAGCTTCGACACCAGTGATCCACAAAAACCCTCCCTGTCTCGACAAACATAATACTTTACGGTTATCCGTGGGTAGCTCTCGATTGGATTTCCTTTCTGTCTGGCCGTACCCAAGTAGTGAACTCCTTACATCCAATAGTCAATCCGTCACCACAACCCGCTCTTAACCCTCAGTCAATAGTCTGCGGGGTTCCCAAGGGATCAATTTTGGGGACCATTAGCATATATCCTTTATGTTCAAGGACAGTGCGCCGTACATAAAAGAGGGCACTCTCCACCCCAATATGCTGATGACTCCAGCCAACTGCTGACACTACCCAAAGGTACAACCCATCAGCGACCTTCCCCCCTTAATAAACAACAAGATACGTTAATGTCATCATACTGCCTCGGCAAACAACTCACAATCTCACGCCTTCTAAAACTGTTTATCTATACTTTCCACACCCCGTTAATAAGACCTCTACTGCCAGTCCCCTTGTTCGTCTTGACTCTGATTACTATCCCCCCGCGCTACACACAGTCAAAGGTCCTTAGGCCATGCCACTAACTGATAATCTAGACTGGTACCACTCCAGTAAACCACGTTCTGCCAGCAAAATTATTATCTTGCTGCTACTCAATCAGAAAGCTCATAACAAATAGTTCATCCCCCACATATAATTGCTAGTTTTACTTTGCCCACATTCACACTCTCACTAAAGCATATGGCCTGCTATTTTGCCAATTTGTGGGGAAGCTTCCCCCATGCAAACAGATATTCATTCTCAAAGAGAGCAAGAACGTATCATAGCTGTGTCTCAGACAAACATTCTGTAGAGGAACTTTTCAAGAAACTGTATTTTACTCTAGCATGTACCCTCATCCAACAGCAGCATTATTTGGTTCGCACCAACAGTAACCATTCCATCTAACGCTTCTGTGCACTCCATAACACTAGAGCCAACCTTCACATACACAGGCCCTCTCCACAACCTGCGTCCTCTTTGCACAAGGCCCTGAATATCAGCTTTAACCCTATACAATAACTTCCTGACTACATAAAACCTCTCCCACCTTGCCTTCCTGTCAAACATAAGTTGAAATTCATACTTACAGCAAACAGCTTTTGTACTCACCGTTTATGGCTACCATCTCCATGTAAATATTTGCAGTTAATTCATTATATCATTTAAATATTTAAAATTATATAGAGTTAGCCCCAAACAAGCCATGTCAATGCTAAAATTTTCTTCTTTTTTCAAATGTTTAGCTTAAATGTTGTAACTGTTATGTATTGTATTGGATTGGAATATTTATAATGCGCGCATTCTTGTATGCATTCGATATCGATATGCATTCGATTATCGAATTTATTGTACTGTACAGTGATGCGTCCTGGTAGGCGTTTCACCTACCTTACCCGTAGTGTGATAAAGTGAGTTCTTCTTGGGAATTGCGTCGTGGTGGTCATGTTCTTCTCCCAATGTCAATGTATCACCAAAAATGGATTAAAAGTAACGTTAGTCTAAGGAACCTATAAACACTGGACGGCGAGTAAAAAGCGCATGAAAATCCACGTTCATAGTATGTATATATAATAGTCTCGAGGGCATTTTTATTTTACCGAGGCGAAAAATTAGCCTAGGCCTAGGCCCTAGCCTAGCGGTTAGAAGGCGGTGGTCGCGCTAAGGCCGAACGCGCCTCCGTACCGAAAATTTTCGCGCAGTCTAGGCCCAAAGGGCTCAGCGTCCCAGTTACAAGCCTAGACAAGAAAATCTTGTTCTTGAGTATATTTATTGTTGATTCAATAGGCCTAGCCAAGTCGTCCTATTCCAAATATGAGTTTATTGGAAAAGTCAGTGAGTTTGACCCTCAGCGGAAGATTTTCACTCGTGTATGCAGAACGCTTAGATAAGTTTTCAAGGCACATGACAGTTACCACTGAGGGTAAAAAAGGCATCTATTCGTAACTCTCATGGGGGACTAAGCGTATGTAAACATGTTAAAGTCATTTTGTAAGCCCCGCAACACCCCCCAGGCCAGTCTTACGACTGGCATAAGTGAATGCATTTGAAGTCACATTATGCTCCCGCAAAGTCAGTTATTGCGGAGTGATCAAATTGTGTGGTAACGGAACAAATGGAGGTGAGTCATTCGAAAACTACATAGTCGAACTAAAAGACTGGCAGGTTACTTGCGGATTCGGGTCATTATCCTAGATCGTGCATATTACGGATCGTTTTGTAGTGGATAAAGAGTGAAGCAAGGCTCACACCGGCAGCAACTTAAAAATGCGAGGATAAGTTATCTTTCGATAAAGCTTGTAAAATTTGCTCGCAGATGTAGAATTAGCAATGGAGTCGCCAAATTACTGCATCCAAGTTGGTTATGGTCAGGAAGAGAGAAAATGTCAAAAGTTTCACAATGGTGGACGAACCCATGAGGGAGAACCACAAACAGGCTTCACAGAAGCAAGGACCCACTCCAGAGTCACAAGTGTCAAGGCTACGGGTCAGTATCGTTTTCTAACCAGTCAGTAAGTCCCAAACCTCTCAATCTAAAAGATGTAAACGTTTTCCAGTCCGATGATACATGTCCGCAAAAGAGGAAATGTGACAACATGTCAAGCAATCGGGCATACATCCCGTATGTGCCGAGGCGGAAAGAAAGCTCAAGAAACGTCATGGATGAAACCGGGTAGACAAAGCAACAGTCGGGCTGAGTCGTGTACTGATAGTGATAGTGAAACGTATGCACGCTAATAAAAAAGTGACATCGTGTTACAAGTCAAAATAGTTCGATGCCGAGTCAAGTCAAAATAGTGTCAAACATCTGTGTCAAGTCAAAATAGTGTATGCCGAGTAAGTCAAAATAGTGTCGATACCGATGTCCCCACCTGGTCAAAAAAGTGTTAACAGCGTGTCAAACGTCAAAATGGTAGTCGTCAACGTACACATGGCCAAGTCAAAATATGTCAATGTTGTATCAAGTCAAATAGTGTGAAAACCATACCAACACGACACCAAATGGTCAAGGTTGTGTCGAGAACAGCAATCTATCCAAAGGTGTCAAACTGATGTCACTGTTGAGTCAAAAACAACTTTGAATAATGCTTTTTTCAAATGTGATTGCAAGCTAAGGGATGAACCTTGTTTGATATAGTCCCAGTGTCAATTAATAATCAGGTTGTCCACAAAATGGAGGTTGATAGCGGTTCAGCTAAATCAATTATTTCAAATGTAATGTTTAAGGAATGTTATTTCTCAATGTGCCCTTGCAGGAAGACTGATTTGAAGCTGAAATCAGTGTAGGTATGAAAAACCTAAAAATGTCTATGGTGAAATAGAGGTGTCTGTAGAATAACTACAAAAATTTAAATCAGGTTCAAATTGCCCCGGATAGTTGCGGATGTACACACAATTTTACACGTTTGATTGGAAGTCATGGCTAAAGGTCTGTTCTGATATAGGAGGAAACAGTCTGTCAAACATTCCTTACACAGTTAATTCCTTTAAAATGTCATGATTTCAAGGATATTAGTCAACTTCAGGAAACTTTCCCAAATGTTTTCAAGGGAAGTGAGCTTCAGCCATCAAAGAGTTTGAAGCTGATATTTGTCTGAAGGATAAACTCAGTGTCCTATTTCCATAAGGCTTATAATGTACGCTTACGCACTTAAGAAAAAAGGTTTACTGATGAAATTCAGAGGTTATTAAGAACAGGAACCCTCTAACCTGTCAAGAGTAGCCCAATGGGCCTGTCTCCTTTAGGTCATTGTCCCAGAAAAAAAAAAACTCTGATAAATACGCTGTGTGTCGACTATAAGGTAACTGTTAACAATGTGTGTAAGACACGGAACACATACACCCCTACCAAGAGTGGATGAATCTCCTTGCATCATGGCTAAAGGGAAAGGTTGTACAGTGCTAGATATATCTAATGCTTACCCTGCAGGTGAGATTCATCTGATAGTCTCAGCACATCACTAACGTTAAACACCCATTTAGGGTGATATCAGTCACCGTTTACCATTTGGGGTGGTAAACAGTGCTCCTGCTATTTTTCCCCACAGTCAGTAATCGATCAGGTGTTAAAAGACTTCCCAATGTCCTTATCTACCTGAGATGACCTTGTGATTTTGGGGGAAACTTGGAAGAATGCAAGAGGATCCTATTGCTTGTCCTTCAAAGATTAGAAAAAGTATGCAATCAGAGTCAATTTGCCAAAAATGTAAATTCTTTCAAACCAGTTGAATACCTGGGTCATTGATTGACCAACACGTTATACATCCAACCCTAGACAAGGTTACAGCTATAAAACTCAGCTCCAGACCCAACCAATGTACACAGCTGCACGTCTAACTAGGACTATTAAATTTCTATACAGATTTTTGCCAAACCTGTCTATCTAAACTCAAAACGTTGCATAGGTTACTAGAAAAAGGGGTCAGATGGGCAGTGGTCCCAGTGATTGTAAGGAGGTTTGAACTTAGTAAAAGCTGTTGTTAGATAACCAAGTGCTGGTGCCATATGATCCTCAAAAACCCATGGATGGTAGCGAGTGCGCTCACATTACGGAGTTGGTGCAGTCTATCGCACATTGTGGATGGTTGTAGAGCGTCAGTTTATGTTGCGTCATCAACCTTTAAAAACATGCGGGCGTAGCAAAGGATATGATCAAGTAGAGAAGGAGGCTTTGAGCCTTATTTTTTGCTGTTAAGCGTTTTCACAAATATATTTACGCGCGTAAATTTCTACTCGTAAAATGATCACCAGCCCCATTCGGCAATACTTGCAGCAAGAAGGGAATTCCAACACCTTTGCAGCCTACGCCTTCAGAGGTGGGCAATCATTAATGTCCTCTGACCGGTATGAATTGCAAGATAAAGGAAGAGTAAGGAAATTTCAAACGCCTGACTGCGATGTCATTTACCCTTGCAAAGTGATGCGAGTAGAGACCACACAATAGCTAATGTACAGTGAAGACCATTTGCCGAAGTATTAGCCTCACCTTATTCAATTACGTCCCTGAATCCTACTGATATTGCATGCATATATTGATCATTACCTTATCGCGCGTATTCACTTTACACAACAAGGTTGGCCAAACCATGTGAGGAATCTGACTGAAAAACACCTACTTTATTCGTAGGAACCGAGGTGTCATTAGAAGGAAACTGTGTGTTATGGGGGAATTAGGGTAATTATCTGGTCAAAATTGCGTGATCATGTACTCTCATTACTACACGAAAAACACCCAGGGATAGTTCGAACTAAAATGCTGGCGAGAAGAAGCCATGTGATGGTGCCAGGCGTTAGACGCAGATATTGAACACAAGGTGTCTAGTTGTGAAGCCTGCATTGTAGCCAGTCTACACACAACAGGTAGTCCCTTGAACTAATGGCCAACACCCTTAAACACGGGCAGAGAACATCTGGATTTTGCAAAAAAGGATAACAATATGTACCTTGTATTAGTAGATAGCTTACTCAAAATGAGATCGGAAGTCTGGAAATGAATCTACCAATGCATCTCAAGTAATAGTAAGATCAGAAGGGTAATTTCAACTTTGGTTTCCCAGAGACCATTGTCACAGGAACAAATGGCCCTTCATTCACTTCAACAAGAGTGTTTAATGATTTTTGCCAATGGAATGGTATCACCTTTTGATAGTCCACCTTACCACCCAGCTTAAAACGGTGCTGCAGAACGAGGGGCAGCAGGACACTAAACAAGTCCTAAACAAATTTAATATCCAATGATGAGAAATTGGAACAAGGTAGTGGTCTGGCGCTCCAACATAGAATTGACAATTTCCTATTCAGTTTCAGGAAAACACCCCAATGTCACAAAAAAATTTCTCCAGTAGATATTATGTTAAAGTTTAAACCCCGAACCAAGTTGGAAATGCTCAACCCAATTTAAGTATTGCATTGCAAAAACTAGTCTATGGTAATGAACCAGAGTAAAAGCTCTCATAAAGAATGTATAAGGCTACAGAATTTGGGACGGAGAGCAAGTGCTAGTACAATCAGTAGGTCCTACTAGGGAAAAGGGAATAAACTGGATCGTAGGCGAGGTGAAACAGAGAATTAGTGCTGTGACATACCTAGTTTGGGTACGTGATAGAATCAGATTGGTACATGCAGATCACTTGAAACGCTCACTACTTCCAAAGGATGGAGTAGGCCTAAGATTAAATCCAGCAAAACCCCCCCCGTGCTATTAGCAAGCCATGTTCAGAAGTTGGGAGAGTCCCCTGTAGAAAAGAATGGTTCCCCTGGTGTTACCATGGACACTCCAGTAACTCCTACAGTCCAAGCAATACGCCACCAACAGTGGTACGAAGGCCAAGTCCAGTAGTCCCCCAACCCAAACGTCACCAGTGGTGCGAAGGTCCCCGTCGGAACCGCAAAATTCCTCAAAAATTGGATTTGTAAAACATGTAAATACTATGTTCTTTTTTTATTGCTTCACTACATGCTTAGATATGGTGAACTATTTACATTAATCTAAATATGAAATGTTATGTGCTTCACTAGGTGTAATTGTAAATAAGATAGTATATAATATCTTAATTTTTAAAAAGGGGAATGTTATGTATTTTATTGGATTGTATATTTATAATGCGCGCATTCTGTAGGGTATGCATTCGATATCGATATGCATTCGATTATCGATTTAGTACTGTACAGTGATTCGTCCTGGTGGTGTGAATAAAGTGAGTTCTTCTTGGGAATTGCGTCGTGGTGGTCTGTTCTTCTCCCAATGTCATGTATCATCCAAATGGGATTAAAGTAGTCTAAGATATAACATGTAACAAACTTCTATATACGGTATTACATAATGTCCTTAAACGCTTCCTTGGATTGTGCATGTATTAGACACATTCTACTGTACATCATTGCTGTTTTCTGTGCCATCAGCAATTCTTAACACAATATCATATCAATTATTGCTTTATATCCAAATTTTCTTTATTCTATGTGAGTTCTTAATCTAGTAGGGCATACTATTATTTTGCATCTACTCTACTTTAACATAAATACTGTGTAGGCATATCATTATTAACCAATCAATCATCATATTATATATATATCTCCATATCAACCATATCAATCTCAATTATTGCTTTATATCCAACTATTCTTTCTTCTAACACTGTGTATATCATTATTATCATTTTTATTATTGAATAGAATTGACAAGATGGTCGCCAGGATAGGGAAAGTGGCATTGAGCAAGAGAGTAAAAGTGAAGGGAGAGTCAGAAAAGTGCATAGAGTGCGGAAAAGGTGTGCGGGCAGGCATGTGGTGCATAAAATGTAAGCATTGGGCCCATTTCCCATGCACAGGGATGAAGAAACGAGATATTATAGGGAAAAGTAAATGGCAGTGCAACAGATGCTCAAAAAGTGGGGTTATGGGTAGGCCTATAGGAAGGGAGGATGGGTGCAAAGTTGAAGGCATACACATAAAAGACACAGAAGAAACAACACTACAACCATATGTAGACGTTGATGCAAGTTCTAAAGAGCATCAATCAAAAGTTGGCCTAGGCTTAGGCCAAGTTCTAAAAGAGCAACAACTAGAGGCAGGCCTAAGACTAGGCACAGAAGGTCCCGAAGTAGAAGAAGTAGCACAACAACCAAAGGTGGTTACGGTGGATGCTACACCACAAAAATAGGTTGGCCTAAAACACCAGGTAATTACACAGCAATTATAAAGGTAGGCCTAGGACTAGGCCTAGGCCTAGACTCAGACCCAGAAGAAGAAGTAACATAACAACCAAAGGAGGTTACAGTGGAAGTTACACCACAACAAGAGGTTGGCCTAGGCCTAGACTCAGGCCCAGAAGAAGAAATACAGCTAGGCCTAGGCCCAAGCACAGAAAGGGGTGAGGCTGTCCTAGAGTCATATGAAGAGGACCTAGGCCTAGGCCACAAGAGGAAAAACAATGCCACAAATGAAACACGTAGGCTTGAGAGATGGATAATAAGGGAACCCAGGAAAGAGCGCTGGGGATACGGAAACCCCAGACATAAAACCAGAGGGTTGCAGTCCGAGGTCGTGAAAGGGATGGTGGCCACGTTCTGTCACATTGCAGGACAGATCAATGGGATTGTAAAGTAACAGACGAGTTAAAGAAGGATATCTGTGAAATGCAGAAAACAATAGATGCACAAGTTGCAAGGGAGAAAGAGCTTCAAATGAGGGTGAAAACGTTGGAAGAACAAAGTGAAGGTGCCGAAACGATTAAGGAAAAAGAAGAACAGGAGATTCATAAGAAGACTGAAATACACGTGGAAGAAGAGGTTAGGCCTAAACCTACTAATGATTAGCATGACAAAATGACTAGGCCTACACCGGTGCCGATAGACCCAACAGATCTAAAATTGGAAAGACGGAAGAATACAGCAAGCAGCAATGTTGGAACAAGACTAGGCCTTCCAGAAAGCATAGGCCTAGGGAGCGTGATAAATGCCCTAGGACTAGAGCCAAAAGCGGGGACAGGTGAATTGAACGGTCAAACAAGTAATGTAAAAGCGATTTTCATAGGCGATATCCGAGGAGGTATTACTCAGGAATTTTGCAAAGAAAAGGGATACCAGGCCAGGGCATATCCTGGAATAAAAATTGGCGAGTTACGCCTTCAAATTAAAAATTATGTGGAAGAGGACACGGTAGGCCGATCCGAAACAATTACATTACATGTAGGAAATCGGGACAGCTGGAATCGAGAAAGCAAAAGAGTTATCGTAGAAGAAGTAAGTGGCCTACTGAGGGTGGTTAAGGAAAAATATCCTATAGCATGACATTGTGTCAATATGTGTTGGGTAACCACCAGCGCTGGCCAATTTGTCAATAGCGAAATCAAGCAAGTGTGCGACAACGAAGGGGTAAGTTTTGTTGACATAGGAAAAGTAGGCATAGACAGACAGAGACCTCAAAATAAATGGGAAAGTGAAGTAAAAATTGGAGAAAGACTCAGGAGATGCCATGTGGGATGGCAATTGAGATGATAGAAACTGATAGGCCTACAATGAAGGATTTTTACCCCACCCGCGTGTGGACTGTGGACACGAAGTATTTAGTGAAGGTCAAAGAAAAGAAGAGGGCAACAAAGAAGGAAATGAAAACAACGGAAAGAAGATGTGAAATAAGCATAGCTACACTTAATATTGTTACACTTAATGGGAAGATGGAAGAGGTGATAGATACAATGCAGGCAAGGAAGTTGGACATTCTGGGGCTTGGTGAAACAAAATGGAAAGGAGTGGGCTCAAAGGAGCTTAGAGATGGGTTTTAAAATATGGTGGTCAGGTGGAAATGAAGGTAAAAATGGTGTTGGGTTTGTTGTGAGCCCAGAGATAAAGGAAGACATTGTTGAAATAAAAAATTGTAGTGACAGAATGATCAAGATGAAAGTGCTGATAGGAAAGAGAGAGACCGAGATAATTCAGGTATATGCTCCTCAAGTAAGGAAGTCCATGGATGAGAAGGCATCTTTTATGGACTTGATGGAAATGGAAATAACCACCGAGAGAGTTATTATCATGGGAGATATGAATGCCAAGGTGGGGAAAACCAAAAAGGATATGATGGAGTACTGGGCGCCCACGGGTATGGGAGAAGAGATAAGGAAGGAGAAATGTTGTTGGAGATGTGCAGCCAAAATTCTCTAGTCATATCAAATAGTATCTTTAAGAAGAAAGTGAAACACAAGATCACTTGATATGGATGGGATGGGGAGACTGAGAGTGTGATTGACTATATCATAGTCAGCAAAGAACTGATGACAGGAGTTAGGGACGTTAAGGTTATTCCTAGCATCGCATTGGACGGAGACCACAGACTACTGTTAGCAAAAATAAAAGCAAAAAGACCATGGAAAAGTTCAAAACAAACCAGGACTAAGAAGCTGAAGATGTGGCAACTACAAGAAGACAAACTAAGAGAGTTGTTCAGGAAGAAAGTACAAGAAAAAATACCTCAAGGAGAGCTGAAAGACGTAGAAGAAGAATGGTGTGCTCTTAGAAACACGCTAGTGGGGATTACAGAAGAACTATGTGGGCGAGTGAGTGGGAAAAGAAAGCTAAAAGAGACACCATGGTGGAATGAAAAGGTAAAAGCTGCAGTAAAACAGAAAAAAGAAACATGGAAAAAGAAGGAGGAAGACCACTCCATAGCAAATACTTTGAAATATGAACAGAGCAAAAAAGAGGTAAAAGAGATTGTCAAACTGGAAAAACAAAAATCAATGGTGAAGTTGGCTGAAAAGCTGAAAGTTGACTTTGAAGGGAACAAAAAGATGTTGTACGGTATGATAAAAAATAAACGTACAGATAGTGAGCGTCCAAATTACCTTAAAAACGACGACGGTGAACTAACACAAGAACCAAATGAAATACAAGCCTTGTGGAAAAAGCATTTCTACAACCTACTCAATGACACCAACACTCGTGGCTGTGATGAAGTGATCAACAACCCTACTGTGGAAATATTGAAAGAAGATCATGAAGAAGAGGAGGGAGAAGTGACAATAGAAGAAGTAAAGCATGCTAAAGGCTGTATGAAAAATGGAAGAGCAGCAGGGGTGGATGAAGTATATATATATAGAGATGATCAAAGCAGCAGGACCAGTAGGGTGTGAATGGATGCACCGCGTGGTAAAAGCAGCCTGGCAGCAAAAAACAGTTCCCGAGGACTGGCGGAAGGGAGTGATTGTCCCACTTTATAAAAAAGGGTGACAGGAAGGAAGTAAAAAACTACAGAGGCATCACCCTAATGAGCCAAGGAGCTAAGATATATGAAAGAATAATACAAGCAAGATTAAATGAAATAATAGAACCACAGCTAAGGGAAGAGCAGTATGGGTTTCGGAGTGGAAGGTCAACCACTGATTTGATATTCGCAGTTAGACAAATCATGGAAACTAGATGGGAGGCAGGACAAACGGTGCACCTAGTATTTTTAGACCTAGAAAAAGCCTATGATCGCAGCCCCAAGGGAAAGTGTGGGAGTGCATAAAACAGAAGGGTGTTAACAACGGCATGATCGAGAGAATAAAAAGTATGTACCAACAATGCACATGTTGTGTTCAAACAAACCATGGAAATACTGAGTGGTTTAACACTAACTCTGGCCTAAGGCAAGGCAGTGTAATACCCCCATTACTATTCCTCAATAGTAATGGACGAAATATTAAATATCGTGGAACCAGAGACGGGAACTGGCACAAGGACAATGATTTATGCGGATGACATCCTAGTGTGGGGAGAGACAGCTCAAGCAATGCAGACAAAAGTGAAGAAGTGGGATCTTGTAACAGAAGAATTTGGAACTAAAGATCAGTGTAGGAAAAAGTAAAACTATTGTGATGGAAAAATCTAGAAAGAAAAGGAACAAGTAAAGTAACTAGAGAGAAAATTAAAATTGGAGATGAGGAACGGGAAGAGGCAGAAGAGTTTGCGTACGTAGGTAGCATTATCACAAAGGAGGCAAAGATGGGAAGTGAGATCAGTAAAAGGGTGGCCCAGGCAGAATCCTTTTATCAGCAAGTAAGGAAGTTACTTTGGAACGAGGATTTCCCTAATGAATGCAAGGTGTTATTGTACAAGGTATACTATCTACCCATCCTTACATATGCTTCAGTGACCTGGACACTAGGAGCCGTAGATGCAAGTAGGTTTCAAGCAGCTGAAATGAAGTTTGTAAGGAGCATAGCCGGAATATCGAAGTTAGACAAAATTAGAAGCCAAGAAATCAGGACAAAAGTTGGCGTTGAGAAGCTATTATTCAAAATTGGACGAGAAAGGTTGAGATGGTATGGACATGAATGGAAGAAGAAAGAATTCCAAGGACAGAATTTGAAAGTGGGGGCTAAGTTAAAAGACGAGTCGGTAGACCAAGAGAGAAATGGAAAGATCAGATAAGAAATGATATACAGGAAAGAGGTGAGAAGTGGGAAGAAGTCGAAGCAAGGAAACTGTGGGAAGACAGAAGTGGATGGCGTGAACTGGTGGGAAGAAGTGCGAGTGAACCTGAAGAGGACATGACAGGCCTGGCAAGCCGGTGTTAACAACTCATATATTGCCCTAGAAAATTGGTGGCTATAGCCAGCCACCCCCTGACCCAACTCAAGTTGGAAACAGGAGTCAGAAATATATATTGTTATTATTATTATTATTATTATTATTATTATTATTATTATTATTATTATTATTATTATTATTATTATTAAATAACTATAGACTATTCACTTTCTCTGCAAAGAGTTAAACTTGTATACTGTACTAGTCTAAGTGAATAAAAATATCTATCCATCTATCTATCTATCATATTTCCAAGTTATCTGCATTATTTCGTTTGAATGGCTACATCCATGGTCTAAGGTTACATCCTGTTCATAATTACAAAGTTTAGAAATAGTTTGAATAATAAAAAATATAATCCCTAGCAGCTAATAGCATTAATTAATTCAAGCAGGCTTCATTATCGTTACAACAATTGATTGATGTCCGAGAAGAACGGATGTTCATCTGCGCATTAATTCAAGCAGGCTCCATTATCTTTACAGCAATTGATTTATGTCGAAGGGATATTAATTTACTCATTTATTATTTCATTTCATCTTTACAGCGCTAAAAAGTGATTAATGTCCGAGAAGAACGGATGTTCATCTGCTTCACATCCTGCCTGAGGGATGCACAAGCGAGGTTATACAGCTAATTAATATATGTTTTTGAGTGGGAATATTCTTGCACAAAGAATGAGTATCCCTGACCATGTGAATATAAATACTAGCTACGACGAAGCCTCTTCAGGATTAACTTCTTACCTGCCAAGTGGCTGTCAACCAAGCATAATGAAGCTGGTCCAGGCTCTAGTGGGGCTAACGATTGTTGCCTGGCTAGTTTGCGAATCACAAGAGCTGGGAATTAACATGGTAAGCCATCTGAATCTAATTTCTTACGTGACACCTGTTATACACGTTCCGTATCGATAACAATAATATTCTACCATTTCTATATAAAACAGTGAAGTCAAGTAATAGGTTGTAGCGGATCGACCCTTCTCGACTCCGCTCTCTCACGTTGGGCATTAAAAACATACTTAAAATAATTAAAATAAAATTCATAAAAATATTTGAAATTGTTAAAGATTTAAATTAATTAAATAACCACAATTTAATAAGTCAAAGATGATGCACTAATGAAGAACTAATTAATTAGGAAGATTACTGATCGCATTAATTGACGTTCTGAACTTTATAAGATAAACTAGGGAAACGACAAAGTCGTTGTTAGACGAGTGAGTGAGCCATGTGTTGAGTACCCGGTAACATTCCTTTTCTTCCCCCTACCCTAGGCCTCCCTAGCCTATAAAAGGCTGCAGTGGAGCATTATGGCCTAAAAAACTATGGCCTAAACTTAAAGACCCTATTATTTATACGAATATAATTATCAAACTTAAATGCAAATGTTCCCGGGTACTCACCACATGACTCGCTCACTCGTCTAACAACGACTTTGGCGTTTCCGTAGTCTAGTTGGCTAAGGCGCCCTTATAGCCGAAATGTGCGGGAGACATGGATTCAATCCCCTGGTCGGGAAAGATTTTGTAATTTCTGGACTGTATTTAAAAAAATATTAAACATGTTTTGAAATGCATATAACGCAGTGAAGTCCATTATCTGTGGCAATAGGGCCTATTATGGTAAACATAGCCAGTACAAAATACGTGAAAATATTGCAAGGTTTACTCAATCTACGAGCGGAATTTGGGGGTACCTTGACGTGCAACATTTGATAGACCTTGCTTGGGCACGGCATTTCACGGCCAGGCAAATAATAAACAAAAAATATATTTTCAAAATCTAAACCATTGTTGTTAAAATAATTTCTAAACATTGGAAGCCTATTTTTCAATTAATTTTTTTCTTGTAGGTTTAAATCGCAATGGATCTAGCTGATTTTGTTAGCAGTTCTCAGTAAACTCGTACCGGATGTCTTTTTAAAATTTCAGTGCAATCTGTTCAGCGATTCGGCTGATTTTCAACGTACACACACGCACACACGCAGACTAACGAATGAGCGCCGTTTAAGTTGAATGGAGATCACTCCGTTCGCTGCGCTCACTCATTTATAAAAGGAAAATACTATTAGAAGAATAAAAGACCCACAAACTTCAACATCAACAATCTACACGAAACCTTATTCATATCTGACTAGGCTATATGACTCGAGGCCAGTTAAACATCAACCACAATAGGATGAACTAAATAAGAGTCACTATCACACCATCAATTCAACTCCAAGTATCTACAATATAATTATAACCATCTTTCTATATGTCAGATGAACTAGTCTTATTATCCTACCGTTGCTCAGTCTGAAACCCACCAGACCCCTCTAGTTGGTTACCAATAAAGCCGACCGTTTTGAAAAGGATACAAGTTAAACAAACAATACACAATGGAGGACAGATGAGGTTAAATTGATCTCGTGCGGGACACTCGGACTACAAGGAGGTTAGGCAAAAACAATACAAATCCAGACAATCAAGCTTTCATTTAGGTTATAATTTAGAAAATAAACAAATGATTTGATCTCAGCGAGGGTTAACAACTCAACGTTTTAGTGTACACTGATTTTTGATTTCGAAATCAGAATTGATTTTTTTAAGATTTCGGTGATTTTTGTGATTTTTTCGACTTTTCCTTGATTTTTGATTGATTTTTTATTCTTGATTGATTTTTTGATTTCGTTGATTTTTTGTGATGTCTTGAATTTTTGTGATTTTTATGATTTTTTTATTTTTTAATTGATTTTTTTGTGATTTTTTGTAATTTTTTTATTTTTCATTGAATTTTTTTAATTTTTTTTATCTCAAATGATTTTTTTTAAATTTCGATGATTTTTCAAAATGATTTTCATGTTTTTTTTTATTTTTGTAGGCAAAATGTCTTGTTATTTTGCGATTTTCGTGATTTTTTGTGATTGTTTCGTATTTTTTTTATTTTTCAGTTATTTGTTTTATGTCGATGATCTATTGAGTTATTTTTTAATTCTTTTAAATATTTTAATGATTTTTTTTAAATTTCGTGTTGTTTTTTAATTTTTTTTAAGACCGCCGATTTTTTTTATTTTCGTGATTTGTTTGATAATTTTTGTAATTTTTTTATTCAGCTATTTCCTTTTGATTTCATGATTTTAATGTCTGCTGATTTTAAAAATAATTTTATTTCGTTATCGTACTCGATTTATACACATAAGCTTAATTGGAATAATGATGTCTACACTGGTCGTCGTTTGAATGTTCACATATTATTGGTTGGCTTTACATCGTCTAGATAGCTCTCGTTGCTGCATCTCTCGCTCATCTCGGCATATGAAGTAAATAGTTCATAATTGTTGTAATTTTCAGGGCCCCTACGATATTGTGTTGGAGCAAGTCTTTCCATGTGAAGACCAGGGAACAGGGAAACTAAAGGTCAACGTATCCCTGTATCTGGGTCCTCCAGACGCGTCCAGGAAGAGGAAGAGGCTGCATAGAGGAAGCTTCTCCTGGCCGTTCACCAGGGAACAAACAGAATCCATGGACGTAAGCGTGAATAATTTCTCCTAAGAAACCTTCCAAAAGTACAATGCATGTCCCACTTCAGGTGTCTAACTAGGTATATTGGAGATAGGACAACTGTGAAGGGATATTGTCTTGAGGGGACTCGATCCGTTGAGTTCGCATTAACGACTGAGAAAAATCTCAGAAAAACTTTTAAAGTCATGTTTACGGATCTCGACAGGATGTAAACCCGAGACCTCCCAGATCACTGTCGGTTAAGCGTGACCTCAATGTTACTCTAACTCTCACCTTTCAAAAACACGTCAGCATAAGCACTTTAATTCTTTTATACTATATCAAAGCCCAATATCTAGAGACAAGACGTCTGAAAAGTAGGCGGAATAGCAGAGGGACAAATTAAAAGAGCAGAACATTATTTGGATTTTTTTGGGGGGGGCGGGACATATCCTTTTTTGAGTCTACAATTGAATTCAGATTTCTTCACTTGTATCAGTTCAAAATTGTTATGAGAAGCATTTTTTTAAAATCTTGTAGCCCTATCTTCACAATGTGTTTCTAAAAAAAAAAATATTATAGGAAATTGTTTTCTGTAACAACTTATATGTTGCACGATTATTTTGTACGACTGCACAATATACCGATCTGTTTTGCCTGTCTATGGCGTCGGCGCCGTCAGGGTTGGTTATCCAACTGACAATAAGTTGTGTTAACAATTAAAAACTGAAACCTGTCCACAGGTTAACATTGACGCATACCAGAAGAAAAACAACGATTATCTCCTGATGTACCCATACAAAGATAATCTGTGTAAGACCGTTGCTATTGACAATAGGGTGTTCTTCAGTTTACTGAAAGCTTGCGGGATAGCAGAAATGAGCTGTATTATACCAACCGTAAGTAAATTTTATCACCTTATATGGTTTTGTTTCGGCTTTATTTGTTAAGATATAGTGCACAAAAAAATCGACACTACTACTACTATGTCGACTCGACGGGGTTCTCACGTTGTGGTCGTCATCGTCGTGGTGGTCGTCATGGGTGGGGGTGGGGGGGGGGGGGGTGTTATCCCCGACTACTATTGACAGAACTCGCCTCTAGTTTCACGGCGTTATATAATAACCAACCCAGCAAACACATAAGTTACGGTAGAGTGATGGCTGCGTGCTGGCACTTCTGGCCACTGTGGCCACTGGCTGGCCAGCAGTGAGAAGGTGTCAGCCCGTCACTGGCATACCGTCTGAAGGCTGGCCAGAACAAAAATAACCCCAGCCCGGTGTTGGTTGGCCGCTGTCGTGTTTATGTCGTTTTGCCGCCACGGGCGTGAAGATGGCTGGCCATCACTTTTCCGGCTGCCGGTTGGCCAGCAGCGGATAAGTCATGGACCATCACTTGACACCCTACGCACGGCTGGCCATAACATACTAGTAACCTGCCCAGTGAAGGTTGGCCGCTGCCGTGTCGCTGTTGTTTTGCCGCCACAGGCATGAAGATGGCTGGCCATCACTTTGCCGGCTGCCGGTTGGCCAGCAGTGTAAATGTGTTGGCTCATCACTAGAAAACCGTCTTCCGGCTAAACATATTTTAACAATCACCCATCCAGTGAAAGTCGATTTGCTATTGTATGTATAGGTGATTATTCCCTCAACACAGCAAGCTTCTTCCGTGGCACAACGGTTAGAGGCTAGGCTTACAGATGGAGAGTCGCCCTGCTGGACCGAGTTCGAGACACCTAACTTGAAACTTTATAATTACTTGCAAATAATACATGTTGTGTATCACCCTATAGATATTCGACTGGTGTCAGAAATTAAGACGAAATACCTTTGTGAGACCGATATTATAACAATTATACTTATTATTTTAATTTTTTTGTTTACATATTTAGATACCAGATCGCGCTGGTTCCAATGATTTCCAAGCAAACACGAATTGATGGGCCATAAGTGGCCCGCAAGCGGCTGGCCAGTTCAGTTCTGGCCAGCCGCTTGCGGGCCGGCATCTTTGGCCATTTGCCGGTTAAGGGCCGGAAGTGAGCCACTAGTGACGGACGGCTGATGGCCGGTGGGACAAAATCAGAGCGAGCCGTAACTGGCCAAAGATGCCGGCCCGCAAGCGGCTGGCCAGTTCAGTTCTGGCCAGCCGCTTGCGGGCCACTTAGGGCCCATCAATTCGTGATTGCTGGGAACCTACATAACAGCTGATGTTTGCGAGGTGGACTTTGATTACGATTAGCATAGCCATTCTACTAAGGGGTCAAACGGGGATGTGTAACGTAAGCCTAATTTTATTACAAAATCTTATTTACAAAGCAAAACAATAAATGCAATTTGGATTACGCAAATTACTCACTTCTGAATAATTAATTAAAAATTAATTAAGAGGCTACAAACATAACAAATCACAAATAACGTGTTTAAAATGGGTAAGAGAGAGAGATTTGATTTGATTTGATTGTCGTCTTTATTGATGACGGGATTAAGGCCTGTTAAGCCTTCTCTTCCATCCAACCACTTCCTAATTACAACAAATCACGACAGTACAGGATTACATAAAATAATGATTTTTTTAAAATACTAGGGAAACGCCAAAGTCGTTGTTAAACGAGTGAGTGAGCCATGTGTTGAGTACCCGATTATATTTCTTTTCTTCCCCCTACCTTAGGCCTACCTAGCCTATCATAGGCTAGAGAGGCGCATTATGACCTTACAGTTGACGCGCCCGTCCCCGTATACCAACTAAACTTTAAAAAAACTATTATTTATACGAATATAATCAAACTTAAATGCAAATGTTCCCGGGTACTCACCACATGACTCGCTCACTCGTCTAACTACGACTTTGGCGTTTCCCTAGTCTAGTTGGCTAAGGCGCCCTTGTAGCCGAGATGTGAAAGAAGTGGGTTCAATCCCCTGGTCGGGAAAGATTTTGTAATTTCTTGATTGTATTTAAAAAATAATTAAACATGTTTTGAAATGCATATAACGCTGTGTAGTCCATCATGTGGCAATAGGGCCTACTATGGTAAACATAGCCAGTACGAAATACGTGAAAATATTGCAAGGTTTACTCAATCTACGAGCGAAATTTGGGGGTACCTTGACGTGCAATATTCGACAGACCTTGCAGGGGCACGGCATTTCACGGCCAGGCGAATAACAAACAAAAATATCTTTTCAAAATCTAAGACATTGTCGTTAAAATAATTTCTAAACATTGGAAGTCTATTTTTCAGTTTATTATTTCTTGTAGGTTTAAATCGCCATGAATCTTGCTGATTTTGTTAGCAGTTCTCAATAAACTAGTACCGGATGTCTGTTTAAAATTTCAGCGCAATCTGTTCAGCGATTCGGCTGATTTTCAACGTACACACACACACACACGCACGCACGCAGAAAAACAATAAGGGCCGTTTAAGTCGAATGGAAATCACTACGTTCGCTACGCTCACTCGTTCAACTATGGTCACCGAAGTTAAATGTGCAATTTAAGAGCTAAAAATAATGTTAACATCATACTAAAATAACTAAAACAAACTAAATTATAAAAAAAATACATTAGGAGTAACATTATTGCAAAGTTAAAATTTTCTAGGGATATGGTAATGTTATGCAAATTGTGGCTTTAAATCTATTTATGTAAATCTACAATAGCTTAAGAAACATTCATTCATCCATTCACACAAAAGTACACAATTAATATGGCTTTAGCCATTGTGTGCAGAAATACAAAGTGAGCAGGAGCAGGTTGTGGTGTGCATTACTCAATCATTGACAAAGGCTGTAGCGGCTGATGTTTATAGCTACTAATTAATTATAATTACTCAAGTAATGTTGATATACTTTACGCTTGAAAGTGTCGTAACTAATTCCGTAAACATCCCTGATACTGGTTGGGAGAGTATTCCAGACTCGAATAGCGTTTATTGTAAAAGAGTGGTCAAGAAGATTGGTTCTATGGGTTGGAAATGTTAACTGAGTACCTGATCTAGATCTAGTGTTGAAGGTATGGTTTGAGAATAAGTATTGAAAATTAGATGCTAGATACGAAGGTGTTGATGATGAGAGCAGACGATGAACAAGGCAAATAGAGTGTAGATTTCTACGGTCATTTAGACGAATCCACTCAAGATTTTTGAATCCAGGGGTAATATGATCATATTTTTTTATGCCAAAGATGAAACGAACACAGGCATTTTGAGCTCTCTGAAGACGAATAGAGAGGTCCTCAGTTAGGTCATTGACTCATTGTACACAACGTTGCAATAATCAAAATGAGGCATGACGAGGCTTTGTACGAGCATTGATTTTAATTTTGTTGGGAGGAAGTTTTTTAAACGGTTTAAAGAGTGTAAAGATGCGTAGGTTTTCTGACACACGTGTTTGATATGTTCCGTCCAGGTCATGTCATCTGTCATAAAGAGTCCCAAGTTTCTAAAATGACGCTGAAAAGGTATAGTCGTGCCGTTTAAGGTAACGGGGTTGATTTTTGTGCGGTCTATTTTTGCTAGCAGTTTGTGATAACCTAGAATCATAGATTGGGATTTTATGGGATTTATAGTCAAACAATTTTTGGTCGCCCAGGCATGTAAAGATTGCAAATCCTCGTTCATCATTTGAATTGCTTGGTTAATTGCGAGAGGGGAGGAATGAAGATAAATTTGAAGGTCGTCGGCGTAAAGATGGTGATAACAATATTTGAGCGATTTCGATATGTCATTAATAAAGAGTGAGAATAATAATGGCCCTAGTACACTGCCTTGAGGCACCCCAGTCTTAAGTGGCATCCATTCAGATTTGTTATCACCCGATACTATACATTGCTGTCTTCCACTGAGGTAAGAATGCATCCACAGAAGAGTTGGGCGGGAAAAGTTTATAGATTCAAGTTTAGTCATTAGTATGTCAAAGTCAACTGAGTCAAAAGCTTTGCTAAAGTCAAGTAAAGTCAGAAGTGTAAGTTGTCTACTGTCCATTTTTGTTCGTATATCGTCAGTTAATTTGATAAGCGCTGTGCACGTACTATGACTGGAACGGAATCCTGATTGGTACTGGTCAAGTATATTGTTTTCTGTTAGAAAATCAGTTATTTGAGTGTGAACAATATACTCGAGCGCCTTAGAGAGAGATGGTAGGATACTGATTGGACGGTAGTCACGAACAGTGCTGGGATTTGGTTTCTTTGGTAGAGGACGAACAAGTGCCTGTTTCCAGATGTCAGGATAAGAGTGATGTGTTAGTGAGAAGTTAAAGAGGTAAGTAATAGGTTCGATTAAAATTGGAGACAGATTGATCATGTATTGAATCAGTTTTATGGGGATTAGATCTACGCCTTCAGCATTCGATTTTATTCGTTTAATTGCGTTTATTGCCATTTTTGGTGTCACGTGTTTGAAATAAAATTGATCATACGTTGGTGTAGTAGATTGATCTTTTATGCTCTTTACATGCTCATCTTTTAGAACGGGGTTAATGTTTGTGGGCGGAGTAGTAAAATAATTGTTAAGGTTGTCCAGGGGAATTTCGATAAGAGCCTCGTCCTCCTTTTGTTTGCCTATGCCCATGTGGGACAGGTGTTGCCATGTTTTTTTCATATGCATATTTGGGTCCAGTAAGGTATAGGTGTGACGCCGTTTTGCTGTCCTTATCATTTGATCAGTTTTGTTTCTTAAGCGTCGGTATTCATTTTCATGCTCAGGGTCATGGCTTGATTTGAATTTGTTGAATGCCGCGTCCCTTCTGGCCATTTGGTTTCTTATCTCAGCATTGAGCCATGGCGAAGGTGGTTTAGTGACTCTGACGACTTTTAATGGTGCGTGTTCATCATACAGGTTAATAATCATAGAATTAAATGCTGAAAGCTTTTCGTCAATTGTGGGCAGGTTGATTAATGTGTCCCAAGGTAAAGAAATAGAATCAGTTCTAAATTCGTCATCATCTATGAGTTTTAGTGCTCGTCGTGAAATAAGTTTTGGTTTTTGTTTCGGCGTACGAATTGAATATTTTAAATATAATAAGTCGTGGGCTGATATGCCTGGTACAGAGAGTTGACCGTGATTAAGGACTTTGTCACGGTTTGACGTCATTATGAGGTCAATCCATGTATGCGAGGTGGAGGTATGATGGGTTGGTTCTAGCGGTAATATAGTTAGGTTGCATGATTCGAATATGGTAGTTAGTTGCTTTGTATCTGTGTGATTAACAGCTAGTAGGTTGGTATTAAAGTCACCCATTACAATTACGTGCTCATAATGGGGAATGAATTGTAAGAGTGAACTTTCAAAGTCTGTGAGAAACCCAATTTTCGGAGGACGGTAGACAACTGCTATAAGTATTGAGTGATTTGAAATTTTAATTTCCAATATCATGTATTCCGGCCGGGAACAATACTCGTTGGGTGATTTAGAAAGAATTTTACTTTTCACATCATCGCGGATGTAAGCACAGAGAGAGAGAGAGAGAGAGATAGATAGATAGATAGATAGATAGATAAGGGTCTTTATTGTATGGCGGGATTAAGGCTAGTGAAGCCTTATCTTCCATCCAACCTAATACTACTAATAATAATAATACATTTGATAATGAAGAGAACATAACATGATTATATAAAATATTGAAATAATAAATTAAATACATTATGGTAGCATTATTGCAAAGTTAAAATATTAGAGAGAGAGAGTTAATAAGAGTTAATTGAATGAGCGCAGCAAAGACTTTCGTTGCTATCCTATACTATGAGAAAACAGCTCGGGTGCTTTTGTTTTTTTTGTGTTTTGTTTGCTCTCTACCAGTCAAAAGGCTGAATTATTAATCTTGATGTAATTTTCAGGGGACCTTCGAAATTTCTAAACGTCATCTCCCATGCTTTAGGTACAATCGAAACAACATTCCTCATGAATATCGTACTTTTGACATTTCCCCCTCAATTTTTAGTATGACATTTTTGTGATTTTAGGCCCTCGACCGGGCAAACTCCGATAATGATGAAACTTTATGGGAAAGTTCAAATTTACTGAACTAAAATATGCTATGATTTTAGGTGCAACGAATTAAATATGTTTCTATTAACAATCGTACTTCTAGGGTAACCATTGGTCAATATGCCCTCGATGCCCCGCACCTCTCCGCGGCTGGCACAACGAGGCGCGTGTCGGTTCTCTGTCTCTCTCTGACTCGCAGGCTGCACTCGGTCGCATCGTATTGTTGAAAATGATCGGAAAATGGACACAAAATGAAACCATAATAAAGGATAGAAAAAGTCAACCATCAATCAACGCGACTGGAAAATGCGTTCTCAAAGCGTCCTAGTTTCAATAATCATCGATTAGGAAATAAAATATCTCGTCATCACATTGACGTACATTTGAACCAATTGTTATCCATGTCGTTTGGCGTTACGTTCGGTCTGTCTTCTCACCTAATGTGTTTGTTCCAGGGTAACTACTCTTACGAAGCCTGGGAGTTCGACTTCAAAGTGCCTGCTCCTATGCTGGAGTACGGTTCCTACAAGGCCATTTCGAAATTACTTGCTGGGAAAGAGGTCTTCGGTTGCCTCACTACACTTTTTGACGTTAAACCCAAACCAGGGAAATTGGCGTGGGGTTAAAAGAAAAAGTGATTAAGAGGAAGCAGGCGTGATTTGATGTTCGGCACGTTGTTTGTCCTGCATAATATATATCCTTACTTAATACAATAATACAATTTGGCATTCTTGATAATGAAGGACATCTGTACGCTCATATCATATAATTTTTTCAATATTTATCACAGATCAATTAGGAAATGCGTAGTTATTTGGGTGTTTTTGACCATTTTGCCAGTTCCTAATTTCCAGAAAATTGATTTATTTTTTCGTATATTTTCTATAATCAAAATGGAAAAGTTCTACAATAGATAACCTTCATAATTTGTTTTGTCACAATATGTAAAATTACAAACAGAATGCGACTAAATTTGATGCGAAGTTTGAATTAGTACAACTTTTATTGTATATTGAGTATATTATATTACTTTATATATATATATATATATATAATATGTTAAGTTATACTTTACGGAAATAATCACGCTTTATTGGATGTTTAAAACAAATATTTAATTAAAACTTCAACGTTTCAGAAGACTAGGCTTCCATTTTCAAGAAGAGTTGGTATAAAACAATAAAAACAAAACATCAGCAACACAATAAAAATATAAACAAACCAGTTCTCACCAGTTGTTGCAAACTTGTACATGGAAGATTTCGAGACCCGAGCCCTTGAGTCATCCATACATAAACCAAGAGTTTTCCTGCGATACGTCGATGACTATTTTGCCATTTGGCAACATGGCGAAGAAGAGCTACCTAGTTTTTTGGATCATCTTAACTCTGTACATCCTGACATTCAATTTACAATGGAGGTTGAAGTAAATGGAAAATTGCCGTTTCTTGACACTTCAATAATCCGGAGACCTGATGGGCGCCTAGGTCATACTGTGTACAGGAAGCCAACTCATACCAATAGGTATTTGCAGGCCTCTTCACATCATCACCCGTCACAACTTCGTTCAATAGCTTTTACTTTGGCTACACGTTCGCGACGAATAACCGACGTTGAACATTTGGAAGAAGAAGGTTCTGCCTTACGTGGAGCACTGCTTAGTAATGGCTTTCCAAACCGGTTGTTTTACAAGGTTTGGAATAAAAAAAACAAGAGCGGAAATACAACTTGCTTCGGTAGACGTCGAGCCATCAGTTCAACCAAGAGCTACTGCATATTTGCCATATGTGAGAGGGACAACAGACCGGATCGGCCATATACTAGCTCAAGAAAACATCAAGACGGTTTTTTCAACAGACAGGACCCTGGGTAAAATGATTGGTGGTCCTAAAGATAAGATACCTTTGGAGGGTTGGGGCGTCTACGAGATCCCATGTGCAGACTGTTCCCAGACTTATATTGGCCAGACAGGGCGAAACATGTCAATGCGCCTACAAGAACACATGCTTGCAGTCAACAAGCTGGAAACCACTTCTGCTTTGGCGCAACATGTCAAGAAAAAGGGTCATTCGATAGACTTTGAAGGAATGAGGTCTCTTGCCATGATCAGCCATCTGACTAGCCGTATCGTCAGAGAGGCAGTAGAAATTGAAAAACGCCCTCATAACTTGAACAAGCGAGATGATGGCAAACGTCTGGCCCAGTCTTGGAAGCCTGTTTTGGCAAATAGATTGGTGCCTGAAAACCATAAAACAGATAATCCAGACTCTGCGCTGGATACACATGGTCCAAGAGTCGTACCAACAGTTGACCAGAATCCTCCTACTAGAATGTTGACAAGAAGTCAACATTTAAGTCCTACAATTTCCAGCAATTCTACAACATCAGTTGAAGAACAGAATCAGCCTGTGAGAAGGGTGACTAGAAGTCAAGCAAAGCGCTTAGCACAGTGATGTGGTTAAAAAGTTTTCACTGCACCTGATTTGCTTTTGTACTTACTATTTGGTTTGCCTTTGTAAGGCGGTTAAGTTTGTTTATATTTTTATTGTGTTGCTGATGTTTTGTTTTTATTGTTTTATACCAACTCTTCTTGAAAATGGAAGCCTAGTCTTCTGAAACGTTGAAGTTTTAATTAAATATTTGTTTTAAACATCCAATAAAGCGTGATTATTTCCGTAAAGTATAACTTAACATAAACCATGAATCACGAAAGCCTACAACAGAACATATATATATATATATATATATATATTTTAGACTAAAATTTTTAGTGCCCGCAATATTTATCAATCATTAATCAATCTGTTAATTTGGTTGCTGATCAATAACTATTGGTACACTTTCAGACTACTAAACTTGAAGGATCAGTGACTTGGGAGAGTATAGGTGTTCTTATCATAAAATCATGAAAGCTGTGTGAATAGAATTACATTTAATAATACAGGAATTTTATCACTTACACAAAATTATGGTTTTTGTTATAAAATGCACTCCTTATCCTGGAATCACTTCCTACATCAAAGATGGCTGAGATAAGAGAGAGCCAACCTGGCCACTTCATGTAGTGACTGGTAGCACTTTGCTTGATTGTATCTTCTTGGACCTGTGGCTGAAGGTCATTGGCTAATTTATCCCTTTAAGGCTCTTTGGGATAATAGTTTCCCACCCCCCCCCTATCTCGAAAATTCTTTGGGATAGTAATTTTCCCACTTGGTGGTCGATAAAGATGGTGCCTGCAGTGAGGTCGACGACCATAAGGTGGCGCTGACATCGGCTTACTTTGGAACTACGTCAACAATATGCTGCTTGGTGGGAAACTATTGTCCCAATGTCGCTTCAAACACCCACAAAAAGTAGGGATTGTGTTCTGTGGGTGGAAAAGGCGTTGTGGAAAACGGGGAATTGTGGTTACATCTCGATGTAGTTATGTAACTTAATATTTATTACCTAGTTAATGCATTTTATAAAGAATCCATGAAAATTTTCATGAGTTGTATCCTAAAAATGATTGTTTACTTTGAAAATTTTGAAATAAAGTTTTAACAGCTCCAATATTTTGTTATTAGTTTCAGTCAAATTACCGAATCCATACAGAGCAATTTACTTTTTATCACAAGAAACATAGGCCTACGCTGAATCATTTTTGCCAACAGTTTGGGCGTGTCGTGTTGAGCTATCATGTTATTAGCAGTTTTGTGAGATTATTGATCATTCATAACCTCAAAAACCCTCGCGCGGGAGAATCGTCCTCCCTAGATTTACATTGGATAGTCTTCTTCGACCTACCTAGACTTACCGTAGGCATAGGACTAAGGGCTTATATTGAAGTAAAAGTATAGTCTCAGGTCTACCGTAGATATAGGACCACCATAGACTTAGGCCTACATTTATCGTAGGGCCTAGGCTAGGCTTCTTTCGAGTAACCATACAGCAATAGACCTAGGGCTACCCTATTTTATTCATAAACCTAAGCCCTACCCTATATTTAGCCATGCAATTGGTAACACAAATAAAATAAGCACATTTCCATTGTATCTTCATCAGTAATTTAATGTGTATGCTAATTTTAAAGAGGGTGGGAAATAATTATCCCAAAGAAAAGTACTAAAAGTCAGAAATGTCGTTGTCCTAAAGGGGGCATTGGGTGAATAATTTCCCACCCAAATTTACCCTGTTCTGGGTTTCAAAAAATTTAAAAAAAAATTTTTCGTCATTTTGAACCAGTAGTCAACACGCATACCAAATTTCGAGTCAAAATTCAAAGTGCAAGACTTATGTCACTTAAAGGGTTATATTAGGTGGCATTCACCTGGCCCAATGAGAGCGTCAGCTGATTCCAGATCTCTGCAAAACGTAAGTTAGAGATTGCTACGTGCCTAGTGAGAATGCCAGGTCATCCAAGTGTGTTATTACATTGTGACGTAGGTCCAGATAACTGCAATAAGTTGGACTTTGACTGTCTAGTTTAGCTATGAAAATAATTAGTCCTGAGCTCTGATTTAACATTACCATCTACAATACTGAACTAATATCTATCTATTGAATCAATTTTCTTATATTGAATGAATTGATGATTATGTGATTACTAATCACTGTCCACTAAATGTTGATTGGTTTCCTAACATGAATGACTAATAAATACCAAATATCGATGGAAATTGATATCCAATCTATAAAAGAGAAATTGAATTCCTGGTTTCACTACAATATATATTTATTTATGTAGGCTTTCATGGTCGAATGATGTTTTTTAGGTATAGACCACGTACAAATAACAATAATAAATTAAAATAATAACACAGTTTACCGTTTCGTGGAGATTGCACCCCACTTTTTCAAAAAACTGTTTATTTATTAAACAAAGAACATGTTATATGAAATGAAGATGCAAAGAAGGCAACAAAGCTATATGAAAGATAATATTATTATTTAAACTAATGTGTTTGGCGTTTCAAATTATTGTAACCTAGTGCGACTTCTGGTGACTGGTAGATTACTCGTAACAAGTTGTATATTTGGATTTGGTAGTGAAGATGACTTTGTTTGGTTTCTTGTGATTGATCCATTATTATCGTTATTGAGATGAATGATTGGGTTTGGTTGTGAAGATGAAGTTTTTGTCTGGCTTCTGGTGACTAGTCTATTTGCGATTAGATTAACGGCATCCGGATGGAGGTTTGGATCTGGTTGTGTAGATGAAGTACTGGCAGGAATTTTCTGAGTGATTTCTACAGTTGATAAAACTGGTTCCAAAGTGACAGAAAGACGTGTGCTATCGACCTGTTTGTTCATATTCATGGGCCGTTTCACAATTTCGATGGCTTCTCGGATCATTCTCAACTGTAGCAATTGATTTCATACTATTAAAATCAATAGAATGTTTCTCGGTCATAATGTGTTGAACCAAAGCGGACTCGTTATCTTTATGTTCCACAGCAAGTCTGTGTTCTTGAAGCCTCATTGAGATCTTACGTCCTGTTTGACCGATGTACGTTTTGCTACAGTCTTTACAAGGTATTTCATACACTCCTCTTTCCAAAAACACTTTATCTTTAGAATTCCCAAGAATTTCATAAATTTCCTTGTTAGTCAAGAATATAGTTCTTCTGTCCTCCTTGTAAAGTTTCTTGCTTATCCGGTCTGTTGTTCCCTTAACGTATGGCAGGTATGCATTCACTTTAGGTGTCTCTTCTCCAGCCATTGATACGTTAGTAAGAACACAGTCATACAGTGTATACGAAAGTCACTCACACTAACAGATATTTGAATGCGTCTTCTCATCATCATGTAGCTCAAATTAATTCAGTAGCTATTACTCTGGCAAGTCGCTCTAAACGAATAGCAGATGAAGAGAATATTGAAGAAGAACTGTCTAGTCTCCATAAAGCCTGATCTATGAATGGGTTTTCTAACTTAAACATACAAAAAGCGTTCATCCATAAACCTAAAATTGATCAGCATTTATTATCTCCATTATGATCATTTGTTAACATATTTTAATTTAATTAAATTTTGTTTAAAGATGATTAACTTAGACATAGTAAGTTATTGAAGTCAAAGGGGAATAAACAATATCCACATAAGACACTTTGTAATTAGGGCCTCATGGCCTTTTTCTGTCTATGGAATTCATTTTTCATGTTATGTACAACTTAATAAATTAATAATGATGAGAATCCAACAACGCGCCTGAAAAAGCGTTTGCAAAGCTTCCTAGTAAAAAAAAATCCCTACCAGGTAATATTGCAATATGATATTATAGGATTGTATTTATTAATAATATTGATTCCGGGTTTATTATCGTAACACGACTATCAATTGAGTAATGTCGGAGCCGAACGGATGTTCATCTGCGTCACATCCAGTTTGTGGGATGCACAAGCGAGGTTATGCGGCTATAATTAGTATATGTTGTTAAATGGGAATATTCTTGCACAAAAAATGAGTAGCCCTGACCACGTGAATATAAATACTAGCTACGACGAAGCCTCTTCAGTATTAACTTCTTACCTGCCAAGTGACTGTCAATCAAGCATAATGAAGCTGGTCCAGGCTCTAGTGGGGCTAACGATAGTAGCCTGGCTAGTTTGCGAATCACAAGAGCGTGGAGTTAATATGGTAAGCCACCTGAATTTAATATCTTGCGTGACAGTTATTCACGTTCCGTATATGTAGTTCTCGTGAGTGTAGGATTGGGATTTTTGGTCGTTATTAGGCGTGCACACTTTACACTACACTTTACAGTTTTAGGCCTAGTCTCAAGAGAACGATCGAGAGCTCGGTGTTGTTTATTGACGCTAAGTAGAGGCGCAAGTCTTGGGCGCATACAAGTATGAATCTACATGATTCTAGTTCCGAATATGGACACTAGGACACTACAACTACTTCTTCCCCTTAAAAAAAAAGAAATATGATTTTATATGAATAACTATTTAGTCACAAGTTTTGTTAAACCAAACTAAAGTTATATTTCTGAAAACTAAACTACTCAATTGGAAGTAAAAGTGATGATTCTAGATAATTTTTTTTGATTAAACGTTATATGCATTTCTGAATGAAGAAAACTAATATAATTGAATAACTGCAAACAACAGATAAACCACAATATTCAGAGTGCATAGTCCTTCAGCTTTAAAGGTATTCTTCGTACCGAGGTTCCCGCTTCGGTGTTTTGGGAACGGGAGATGAGATGTCCAACTGCTTTGAAGGAGTGCCGGTACCAACAACACCAGCAGGAGTATCCTCGGATGGAGCTGGAACCTTTGTGTTGTCATCATCTGTATTGACAACTGCTCCTGAAGAATTGTCTGTAGAACGTCTCACGTAGGGTTTGAAGAACTATACATTACGTTCATATTGAGCACCATCGTCTGTCTTGACTTTGACTGACGAACCGTGCCTAGCAAGGAGGCGTAGAAAGTTTGTTCTTGGGTACTTGACGCAAGATTATCTCCTTCCGCGATCGGACTTGGTATGGTGTGGCGTTTCTTGTCGCTGTAGTCCTTTCCTTGATGTTTCTTGAGAAAGTCTCGGTCACGCATGTTTTCGTCCAGAGGGTATGGATGTTGTGTACCCTGGAGCTTAAAATCGGGTAGTTTACCGCGAACGGGGCGTCCAAACATAAGCTCAGCTGGTGGTACGTTGGTAACTGTATGAGGAGTTGCACGATAAGCTGCGAGATAGGTTTGCAGCTCACTTTGCCAGTCCTCACCTTGTGCTTGAGCAATTCTCATCCTTTTCAACATGGAGCGATTTTGGCGTTCGATTTCGCCATTCGCTTGGGGCCAGAGCGGAGTTTTGAAATGATGTTCCACGCCAAGATTTGACAGATACGCCTGGAGAGCAGTGTCGATGAAGCACGGGCCGTTGTCCGTAGTGATTCTGTCAGGCAAGAGATATCTTGTAAACATGACCTCCAGGTGCTGGATCACAGTTTCTCCAGATGAAGACTTGGTGACCACAACTTCCAAGTAGCGGCTGTAGTAATCCACGACGGCTAAGATGTTGTGTCCCGAAGGAAGTGGTTCCAAGAAGGCTGCATATAGGTGGATACGGAACTTCTCAAAAGCCGTGAATTTGAAGAGGTCTACATGAGTCTTGTGTTTGACACTATGGCCGTCCACTCGTTCAATAATATCTGCTTTCAATAACTTGTGGAGTTCCCTTTCCAGTGGTTCTCGAAGATTGAACGGGATCCTTCGTGTTGCCTGTATTACCAGTTTCACGCTAGCAATAGCTGGTATTTTCAGCTGAAATCGCTTCAACTTACCAGTTCCTGTGAAGACATTTCCAAATTTTCCCTCGATATCAGGTTTTGTTCTTGGGTTAAAGGAACTCGCTACTTTATTTATATTCAGACCTACTTTGAGCACACCAAGTTTTTCTGCCGTTTTTTTCTAGGATTGGTATACCTTTTCATTTATAGGCCATAAACTTGGCATCTTGGACAGTATTTCCATAAGAAACACCTACATGTACGTAGAACTTTCCCACGATATCGAGAGGAGGGCTCTTGTCGCCATACGGAATGAGTTTCTTCGTCTCGATTTCGGAGATACACTTGATATTTTCTCTTTTAAGCATTTCCCATTGGTCAATATCTATGATGTTACATTTAGAGCCTGAGTCGACGAGCATCATCAGTTCGACTCCGCCTACGCTGACTGGTAGCAAATCTTCTTTGGGAGTGAGTTTTGCTTACTGCTCTTATGGTAAAAGCAACTCACTAACTGTCGACCTGTCGTACATGCTTTTTCTTCTGTTCATTGGGTCCATGATTTTTCTTACTTTTATCATTTTTCGATTTGTCAACAGTTCGGCATACCTTAGTGTAGTGATCGGCCATGCCGCATTTTCCACATGTGCTTCCCCATGCTGGGCACTGCTTGTGGGGGGCCATCAAATTCCAACTCGCAACCTTCTCGTGGTTTGGCCCGTGATAAGGGGAATTTTTCTCCCCGAAACTAATGTTGAGCTCTGGGTCGTCGTCGGGGAACTTTCCCCTTCCCTTTGACTACCTCCCCGACGGCGACGACAATGACAACACGGACCGATGATGACACAGACGGAGACGACCTCGACGTGGGGGAACCCCTGCCCTCCCCATACGCTTGTGGCTGGTTCTGACCAGCACAGGCCTGTACACCCCTTGTCCCCCCGCGTCATCCCTTACGTCCCTCCCTTCGTCTCGATTAGCCAAGTTGCATAAATATGAGACGTTAAGCAGTATCCAATCAAAAAACTGCTTGTCGGCTCGGAAGTGTCCTCGCTGGCCGCAACGGTAACATTTTGGGTCCTTTGTACCTTCCCCTGAGTCTTTCACCTTGTGGCCTCCGCCTGTAGGCCTAGAACTGCCTTTGTACTTATCATACTGGTAGCCTACCTTGTTGACCTGGTGACTCGTGGATGGGCCTAACTCGTGTTGTCCCGTTTGCTGCCTCACGTGTTCATGTAGCCTGGCTAATTCCTGGGTTTTATCTAAGCTTAAAGCCCCATTAGCCCTTAGTGTCTCTGTGTAGAGTTCCTTCTTCAGGTCGGCCCAAGGCCATGATGATATAAACTAGTCTCTGATAGCCTTATCTAACTCAGTACTCTCAAAACCGCAGAACACAGCCTGTTCTTTGAGTCTGAGGAAGTAATCATCTACACCCTCACCTTCCTTTGGAGACAATTCCCTGAAGATCTGTCTTTCATATGAATCATTCACCTAGGGGGGCAAAATGATAAGACAGCATTCTAAACGTTTCTACAAACACATCAGGCGGACTAGCTCCCAACGCCGCTGGTTGTTCAGTTGGGCTGGGCGCCACTGGGCCTAGTTCCCATTGCATTGCGTCTGCACCTGCCATGGAAAAGTACACATCTTGCACTTGCTGCCCAGCTGTGTGCAGCAATACAGCTTGATTTTGCCTAGGATCTGTAGTTCTTTTCGAAACTAGGTAGAGCTGAAACGCTCAGAGCCACCTTTTCCACCGAATTCCAAGTGTACTTACGTCTTAATGTACCTCGCCTTTGTTGTTGGCAGACATTGCCGCAGGCTAGGCTAGGCGGTAAGCCTAATTCTTTTCCTATTTCAACGCCAATTCAAACACTAAAGTTCAACTTACTGTTTGATGTCGTGTCTAGCACATATACAATACCTCCGTCGCCAATTGTAGTTCTCGTGAGTGTAGGATTGGTATTCATCTCATTTGTGAGAGATCCACAGGTCGACACTTCCACCGCGAGTGACGCAAGCTGCGTAACGTGGCTCCAGATACATTTTAACACAAAGTGTTCTTAAATTAATGTGCAAGATGTTGAAACAAAGCATCAAACACGCGCACACTCGCACATAAGCTTAATTGGAATAAGGATGTCTACACTGGCCGTCGTTTGAATGTTCACATATTATTGATTGGCTTCACATCCTCTAGATAGCACTAGTTGCTGCATCTCGTGCTCGTCCCGGCATATGAAGTACATAGTTCATAAGCGTTGTCAATTTCAGGGCCCCTACGATATTGAGATAGAGCAAATCTACGCATGTGAAGACCAGGGAAATGGGAAGGGAAAGTTCAACTTCTCCCTGTATTTGGGTCCTCCAGACGCGTCCAAGAAGAGGAAGAGGCTGCATAGAGGAAGCTTCTCCTGGCCGTTCACCAAGGAACAAACAGAATCCATGGACGTAAGTGTGAATAATTTCTCCTGAGAAACCTTCCCAGAGTGCAATGCATGTTGCATACCCCACTTCAGGTTCTAACTAGGTATATTGGAGATAGGACAATTTTGAAGGGATATTGTCTTGAGAGGACTCAATCTGTTGAGTTTACATTAACGACTAGGAAAAATCTCAGAAAAACTTTTGTAGTCAGGATCTCGGATCTCTACGGGATGTAAACCCGAGACCTCCCAAATCACTGTCGGTTAAGCTTGACCTCAATGTTACTTTGTGACATTTCACTTACCCTCCTTATCTCGACTAGCTCAACGTCGGCTCGGAGAGTACAAGATGTTGAATGAATTTGATAAATGATAAAATGATTGTTGTACTAAGGTTTAAATAAAATTAGGTGATTGTTGTGGAGCTGGGAACAAGGTGATTAAAAAGATATAGATTACTTATAAAATAGTGATCATATTGGAATTAAAAAACAAACAAACAAACAGAAATGACAATTAAAATACAGAAATACAATAAATGAATATGACAGGTACCAGTTAATATAATCCCTATATGCCATATAAGAAATTTAAATAACAATACCTGTTCAGAAGTTCTTGTGGGTTGATGTTGTGGGGGGTGAAGTAGATGATCCGTAGGGGCTGACGACTTCCTCTCGTTCAGATTAGGCTCGGTGGGAGGGCAAACTGTTCGTGGAAGGTTGGTACTGTTCAATGGGTAGTTGCAGATGGTAGACGCTCTGAGTTAATGTGATTGACTGTGGTTGATTGATTGTGAATTGTGAAATGAATTGACGTCGTTGTAATTAGAGTGGTTTGGTTGGGTTGCGATGATTGCGATGGTTGCTCTCAGAAAAGAATTGTTCGAACAGTGATGTTCGATGAAGCCGGAAAACATTTTAATTGCCTTGCGTATTAATAAATTTCGCTCTCTCTCTTTATCTTAAACACACGTCACTCACTTCAATATAGGTTTATTTTAAACATTACAGCCACAGAACTCCGTCATGTCCCAATAGTCAGGCGATACCTGGAGATATCCACGGAATACTTCAATTTTGGTATAAAAGCATGAAATTTGGCATGATGATCGGACATACCCTATACTGATGATTTAAGGAAATGGAGCCAATCGAAATTTTACCCAGGGACCCCTCAAATCAAAGATGGCGTCCAAACATGGCATTTTTTTAAAAATTATGGTCCTATGTTATTCATTTTCACTTTACGCACGCACTTTCAAGTACTGAATATAAATTTGAGGTTCAAATTAACTTTTTTAAATCAGCAACTTCTTAAAATTAAAGATTTCTTTTTCTGCACGTATATTGAGCTGCTGAGTATCATTTTGAGGTAAAAATATGTTTCGTGACATCTATTGGTCATATAGCCTAGAAAAAGGACGAAAAAGGACGAAACTAGAATTTGTAATGTGATTATTTTCTTATCACTGGTAGCCAAACCTGATAAAAACACACTAGTACGTATTTAACATTAATAAGTGTTTGCTAAATACGTACTACTGTGTTTTTATCAGGTTTGGCTACCAGTGATAAGAAAAATAATCACATTACAAAATCTTGTTTCGTCCTTTTTCAAACTTTTTCTAGGTTATGTGACCAATAAATGTCACAAAACATATTTTTACCTCAAAAGAAACCGAAATTCAACCAAATCCGTTAATAAATGACAAACTGATTTTTTGGCCGCCATCTTTAATTTTAAGAGGTTTCTGATTTAAAAAAGTTAATTTGAACCTCAAATTTATATTCAGTACTTGAAAGTACGTGCGCAAAGTGAAAATGAATAACATAGGACCATAATTAAAAAAAAAATAGGCCATGTTTGGACGCCATCTTTGATTTGAGGGGTCCCTGGGTAAATTTTCGATTGGCTCCAATTCCTTAAATCATCAGTAGGGTTTGTCCGATCATCATGCCAAATTTCATGCTTTTATACTGAAATTGAAGTATTCTCCAGGTATGCCGCCTGACTACTAGTACACAACTATTTTTCCAATTCATTCATTCATATTTTTAAAATCCTGTATCTTCACACGTGTTTCTACAAACTGATTACTAGGGGAAATTGTTTTCTGTAATAAGTTATTTGTTGCACGATTATTTTGTACGACTGCACATGATACCGATATGTTTTGCCTGTCTATGGCGTCGGCGCCGTCAGGGTTGGTTATCCAACTGACAATAAGTTGTGTTAACAATTAAAAACTGAAACTTGCCAACAGGTTCACGCTGACGCATACCAGAAGAAAACCAACGATTATCTCCTGATGTACCCATACAAAGATAATATGTGTAAGACCCTCGACATTGAAAATAGTGTGTACTACAGTTTACTGAAAGCTTGCGGGATAGCAGAAATGAGCTGTATTATACCAACCGTAAGTCATTTTTATCACCTTATATGGTTTTGTTTCGACTTTATTTGTTATTATTATTATTATTATTATTATTATTATTATTATTATTATTATTATTATTATTATTATTATTATTATTATTATTATTATTATTTATTTTCAATTTGCAACGTACAGTTATTAGACCATATACAGAGCATATTGATGGCGACAAGAATAAAAGGGCATAGCCCCATAACACAAAAGTGTCTTGCCACCATTTACCACAATAATACATTTTATAAACTAACACATAATGCATAACAAACAAATAAATCTATAAACTAAAATACAATCTAAAAGTTATTAACTAAAGCAGTTATAAAATAATATACATTGCAGAGCACATTATATTTAATTTTTTTAATTTTTTTTTTTTTAATTTAGTGCACAAAAAATCGACACTATTACTACTACTACTATGTCGACTCGAGGGGGGTACCCACGTTGTGGTCGTCATCGTCGAGGTGGTCGTCAAGGGGGGGGGGGTGCTATCCCCGACTACTATTGACTGTCTGACAGAGCTCCTCTCTAGTTTCACGGCGTAATATAATACCCAACCTAATTACCAGCTGATGTTTGCGAGGTTGACTTTGATTACGATTAGCATAGCCATGCTATAGGCTTATTCTACTAAGGGCTCAAACGAGGATGTGTAACGTAAATCTAATTTAATTACAAAATCTTATTTACAAAGCAAAACATTAAACGCAATTTTGATAACGCAAATAACTTACTTCTTTATAATTAATTAAAAATTAATTAATTGGCTATAAACATAACAAATCACAAATAATTTATAGTTACATATTTATTAACGTGCTTTAAATGGGTCGGTTTAACGAAATCAAATAAGTTTGAGTTAATTAAATGAGCACACCGAAAACTTTCGTCGCTTTCCTATACTTATACGTTGGACTCGTTGTGTGGCTCGTTGGTCTTGTGGTTAGCGTCTCTGATTGCAATGCAGGAGATCCAGGGTTCGATTCCCGCCAAAGTCAGAAGAAACTTCTGACTTGGACTGAAGTCCATCAGTTCGTATCTTAGGAGTTTGTAAACGGTGACTTTGCAGCCGTCCTAGCAACGAAGCACATAATAAATTCAGAGTTATTCTGAATTGGCCTTGTTGATTCTGGCGTTAATCCGCGGGTGTTCGCACTGTCCATACCACTGATTGCTATATTTCACATTACAAATATCGATCTGGGGTTGGTTATCCCTCACTCGTCGATTGCATCGGGGCCTACAGGGTTGGCTTAGTCGCTGTCCCCCACTGAAAATAAGTTTTATAACTGAGTGGGTAGAGTCAAAATACATTTTTTTATCATGAGAAAATAGATCGGGTGCTTTTTAGTTTTCTTGTCTGTTTTGTTTGCTCTCTACCGGTCAATTGGCTGAATTAATCTTGATGTAATTTTCAGGGAGCCTTCGAAATTTCCAAACGTAAATCTTCCATGTTCTTGGGTGCGATCGAAACAACATTCCTCATGAATAGCGTACTTTTACGTTTCCCCCCGATTTTTAGTATGACATTTTTGTGATTTTAGGCTTTCGACCGGGCAAACTCTGATATTGATGAAACTTTAAAAGAAAGTTCAAATTTACTGAACTTAAATATGTTATGATGTTGGGTTCAAAGAAGAAAATGTATTTCTAATAAAAAGTCTTACTTTTAGGGTAACGATTGGTCAATATGCCCTCGCTGCCCCGCACCTCTCCGCGGCTGCCACAACGAGGCGCGTGTCGGTTCTCTGTCTCTCTCTGACTCGCAGGCTGCACTCGGTCGCTTCGCATTGTTGAAAATGATCGGAAAATGGACACAAAATTAAACCATAATAAAGGATAGAAAAAGTAACCAATCCATCAACGCGGCTGGAAAATGCGTTCTCAAATTAGCGTCTTGGTTTCAATAATTATCATCAATTAAAAAATAAAATATCTCGTCATCAAATTGCCGTACATTTTAACCAATTGTTATCCATGTGGTTTGGCCAGTGTTGAATACAGCTTCGAACTGTCATTCGCCCCCCCCCCCCCCCGGGAATAAATTTACTACATGCACAATTTATTCCTTCGTTCCACTTAGCCGTTTTTGAAAGGGCACGATCATATTGCTTTCAAGGTTTTTGTTAAGTTTTATGTTTGTAACTGTAACCAAATAGGCAGACCCTACGAAAAACGTGTGGGCACGAGGTCAGGAACTCGATTTGTGAATATATGGTCTTTCGAAGGGTTCCGACTTCTGTCTAGGAAATTCTCAATTAGTCTTCTTTTGTACGTTGGCTCGCAGTCGCGCCTTGAGAGGATATGCGCTTGCAGGACTGATAACACAGATGCAGTATGTGGGGTAAATGGCCAATGTACTTTTCGATGCGAAAACACTATCATCAAGTAACAAATGCGTAGACATCCTGTCGAAGGAAGCGTCAATGCAGTTCTCTTTGTTTATGAGGCTAAACACTGATGCTTGATTTTTATTAGTCGAATTTTACAAAATCGTGCTGTGGTTGGTAAAAAAAAACAACAGTATTTCACCCTGTTTGGAAAATATTGTATTTGTTTTCGTTACTTAAATGACCGTTTTGTGAATCTAGCTGTTTGGAGGTGAAATCTAGTGGATTTTTAGGAACTTCTAGTGTCCACAAGACAAAACAACACACAAATAATACATTATTTTGGTATTGCATCCTGATCACAACTTTTTTCTTTAAACGCACCAAACGCACACTAAAAACCTGATTTTCAAAATTTTCGCCTGCGGCGCTGTTTTTGGAGGGCGAAGCCGGGATGAAAAGTCTGAATTCAACACTGGGTTTGGCGTTACGTTCTTTCTTTCACGTCTTTCTCACCTAATAATGTGTTGGTTCCAGGGCAACTACACCTTCAATGATTGGGAATTCGACGTCAATCTGCCGACTCCCATGCTGGAGTACGGCTCCTTCAAGCTCATCATTAGATTACTTGCTGACAAGGAGGTCTTTGGTTGCGCCATTGTGCTAGGGGACGTTAAACCCAAACCAGGGAAACTTGCGTGGGGTTAAAACAAAAAGTGGTTAAGAGGAAGCGGGCGTGATTTCATGTTCGGCGTCTTCTTTGTTCTGCATAATATAAATCCTAACTTTGTAATACAACTTGGCGTACTTAATAATGAATACATATGTACGCTCTTATCATATAATTTTTTTTAAAAATTTGTGTCATAGATCAATCAGGAAATGCGTAGTTATTTAGGTGTTTTTGACCATTTTGCCAGTACCTAATTTCAGAAAATTAAATTTATTTATATTTATTTTCCATAATCAAAATGGAAAAAATGCTATGATAGATGCTTTCATAATTAGTTTTTTCACAATAATTATGTAAAATTACAAATAGAATGCAACAAAAATTAGTTGAGAAATTTGAATGAGTAAATATAAAAATAATGAGCATGCCTGCCTCCTCTTAATTCTATAAATGAAGTTTTGAGCTGCGATTTTAAAGTTTATCGCTCTCTGTATATCTAGAAACCTTATTACTATGATTATTTATTGGTCACTAAATAAATACAGTATTCAATGTTTCTAGATATACAGATAGCGCTAAACTTTAAAATCGCAGCTCAAACTACATTTATAGAATTAAGAGGAGGAAGGCATGCTCATTTTATTTATACTTATTTACTTTATACATATGTACTTATTTAAAAAACAATAGTGTTGATATTATGTATACACGTTGCAAAACCGAAATCATTTGTATGACATAATAAAATTATCACATTGTTTTAATTAAATGCGATTGATTTTATCCTTGAACAGTTTTTGTTACAAAGAATGGGGACTTCACTAGGTGATGATGATTAATGATTATGATTATTAATCATTGTAATGTTCTTTTGCATTTAAGAGTTTATTTACTTTTGACATGATTGTTTACACACTTACACGGGTTTTACCTGGAATATAATATTGAGATGTTAACTTACTAAAAAAATTAACTGAATATAACAAGATTATTGGATACTTTTAATACTGTTAGGACTTTGAAGAGCTCGTTTTTCTGAACAAGTCCATATCAAAGGCGGATATTCACAAAAAGTGGACTTTATCACATTTTCTTTAGACCACACGTTTTGATGTACCTAAAATATTACACATTTGACAAGGAAAAAAAAACTAACACATTTGTCAGTGTTGGAAAATATTAGTTTGATCAGAACCATCCGAAGTAAAACGCTTTGAACTGTTGTCAAGATAACGGCCTTCAAAGTCCAACTCGCTACTTTCCAGTGGTTTGGCCTGTGAGTAGGGGAGTAGTGTATTCCCAAAACTAAGGGCGAGCTCTGGCCGGTTGGGGTGCGTGTTGCAGAGAGAGCTCTCGCGCAACTTTTTATCACACCTTTCTTCATTCACACAGCCGTACTCATATTTATTTTCTTCTTTCACTTTTTTCTTCTCCATACTTGCCGGCCCTCTCGGCAACGAGCACTCCTCCGGTCCCACCCAGTTTAACCTATCCAATCCAACATCCTTTCTCCTTTCCATTATCTCGTGTGTCTGATATCTCCCTTACGTTCCTCCCTTTGGAAAGAAGAAAACATGGTGGTAATCCACAATTATGGAAAAAGAAAATTTGGGAGATTCCAATACAATTGACATGGGCACTGATAACTCTACTGTTGAGTGCCCTAAAACAACATTAACTAACTAACTACATTGTCGACGTAGATTATTAATTTTTGTTGTTAATTAATCAGAAACATTAAGTGAATTTTCAATTTTAGACATTTTGACAAAATCCTGAATCCAAATTTAAAAAAAATCTTTATAAAATAAAATACTTTAAAATAATTTGTTGTTTCGTGTGACTCGAGACTCTTTTTCGCTTCCGTTTCATTTGTGCTAAGTAGATATATTTCTGTATTGAAAATAATAATGCTTAAAATGCATGTCCTATATTCTCTGAATCATGCAAATGTAACTCTAAAACAAAGAATTAGTATAGTTTATTTTTTATCTTGTATTTAAATTTCAAAGCAGTAACGTGTTGTGTTATATTTTGGCCCTACCAATGCTACCCTTCCCCACCAATGACAATTTACATTCTAATCTGCACTAAGACGTACCCTGCTATATAAGAAATTTTAAATAAAAATGCTAATCAGAGTTTTTGTTTTGAATAGACCCCAATAATATTTTTGCAATATAGGGCGACGGTCGTTCGCCCGTAGCCAAGCGCACGCGACTGCTAGAAGGCGATGATAACTCGACCCTGTTTACTCCTACCCGAGTTGGGGGGTTTTCAGCTATCTGCACACGCCGTCCCGAAATATTTACAATCTTGAAACTCGGTATTGACCTGATATGTGGTCCAGGACCTACCAAAAAAAAGCCCGATCCGATAATCTGTTGTGTTAAAAAAGTGCGTAAAAATCGACGAAAAACTTCCGTCTGGCTGTGGAATAAGAGCCTACAGAGAAAACGGTACATCTTAGAGACCATGAAACTTGGACCACACTTAGATGTACCTTAGACTCATGCACTTTTGCTTTCAAAACCAAAACCATTTAAACCATTTCAAACCATTTAAATTCAAAAACCATTAATAAATATCTAACACGTGGGCACCATGAGAGAAATTTGGCATGGGGGTAGATAAAAATATCAGAGTTCATAATCCGCCGAGAGGCAAGCGATTCTCTACCCGCAACACCCCCTAAATCATCCATTTAAATTGGAATAATTCATAGCTCTACCTCAAACCCAAAATTGAATTTTTATTCAAATTAGTTATTAAAATTATGTTTTAATGTGTTTTAACCCAATGGGCCTATTATTTCCTAAACAACATTTAAAAAAAAAACATCCTAATAGATTATATTATACCTTGATTTCCAGCATTCAAAATGAAGGCACCTAACGAGTTATCAGCATGAAATTTGGCATGATGGTACATAATGATATGAAAAATAATCCGCCGAGAGGCAAGCAATATTCCACCCCCAACACCCCCTAAATCATCCACTAAAATTGGTATAATTCAAAGCCCAAACCCAAATTTGATTTTTTATTTAAATTAGTTATAAAAATTATGTTTTAATGTGTTTTAACCCAATCGGCCTATATTCTCATATCCTAAACCACATTTTTCAACCCCTATCCCTATCCCTAGTAGTTAATATTATTTTTTACTTGATTTCCAGCATTCACCATGAAGGCACCTAATGAGTTATCAGCATGAAATTAGGCACGACCTTAGCCGTCCGGGCTATGCTCTCACCAACTGAGCTATGCAGCCACCAATTTAATTCTTACAAAAATTTAGAAAGTGAATCAAACTCCGTCTAAGCCGTACATCCGAGCAATTTAGATTAAATTTCATTTTGAAATTTCCCTCTTTCTTTGAATTTTCATTTACAAGTATTTCACGCCTTGATATGAAACAAACAGCAAAAAGATGTGGTATCCCCCCAAATACAAAAAAAAATGTTAAAAAAAAAACGGTAGCCAAGCTCTCCTTCAAAAGTCTTTGGCTGTGAATATTGTGAGATATAGAATTTGAGCCAATCTTTTCATTCTTCCTCCCTAGTTTCGCATTGAAAAGAAGTAAGATCATTTCGCCTTTTGACGAGCGCCAAGCCAACCATTTTCGTGGTAAAAAAGAAGTAAAAATGTTAAACTCAAAATCATCAAAAAAGTACTTGGCAATTGAACTTGGTTCATTATGAGGACTTTAAAAAGTCAATGGCAAAGTAATTTTTTTATGATTTTGAGTTTAACATTTTTACTTGTTTTACCACGAAAATGGTTGGCTTGGCGCTCGTCAACAGGCGAAATGATCTTCTTTTCAATGCGAAACTAGAGAGGAAGAATGAAAATATTGGCTCAAATTTTATATCTCACTACATTCACAGACAAAGACTTTTGAAGGAGAGCTTGGCTGTCGTTTTTTTTTTTTTTACAAATTTTTGTATTTTGGGGCGTAGACACTAGGCTTGAGTAAACGTCTTAGACGTAACCCAGGAACTATGGTCATCCCTCCTGGTGCACGAACTATCGTTCTGCATCGACAGTGTTGGCTCTAGCTCTCGACTCTGATTGAGATCCCGTTGAGACCGGTAATCCTGAATCCTGACTGAAGGTTTCTACGAGGTTTTCCTCAGTCGTTACTCGTTAATGAGAATGCAAGGGATAAAGTTTTCTTAAACATCCCTCGGACATCCCTTCACAAAATTGTCCTAATTCCAACATACCTAGTTAAACACCAAAAATGAATTTCCGTGTCCGAATCAAATACGTTCACCCCAAAAAAACATCGGTATCTATGGCCCTATCATTTGCCAGTATTAAATCGTCTTGGTTACTGCAATTCCTCATTGTTGGGAAGACTGGAAGGTGAGAAGGGTCTCCACATTTGCACTGGGCATCCCCCCCGCTGAAAAAAGCCCCACTTCCCCAGGTTGGTTTTGCATCTGGAGACGCCTGTCCTAGGACGGTTGAGTGATTTCCAAATGGCGTATGGAAGATCTTGCCCTGGCGCCAGTTCTTCCTTTGGCTCCGTAGTAGGTTCCAGCAGTTCTACCATCCATCCACCCATCCTTCCGTCCGTCCGTCCGTCCGTCCATCCATCCATCCATCAATCCATCCATCATCCATTAACTCGAGCATCTTCAGCCGTGCCGACGAGTGGTCTGGTTCTCCCCATGAAACTGGGCATGCATTGCACCCTGGCATAATATTATGTTACTATCGTTCTGCATGTTATGAAATCCTCTTCCGGCTGATGTAAAGATTTCGAGACATTTCAGTGTTGCGGCTAGGAGCCATTTCAAAATATTTGTGAAAACGTATTTCAATTGTTTAATCAAGTTATAACCGTCTCTTTGTCACCAAATAATTGTAAACGTATTATCTCCTTAATTATTTGTTAACATATTTTTATTTGAATTTTAAATAAAAAGTTTAACTTAGGCATAGTAAGTTAGGCACTTAGTGGCTGGGACCTAATAGCCTTTTTCTGTCTATGGAGTTAATTTTCATGTTATGTGTATCATTAGAAATAAATAATAACAATCATAGTAATAATGCACTGAAAATAAAACTGAGATCCTGACGAGGATATAAAAGAACGAATTTCTCTTTCACTCATATTCTGAGCATCATTATCTGTTCTTGAAATACACGTAAATAATATTTATCAGCCAATTCTAGGACATAGCAAACACATTGTGCTGATCTGTGCACATTATTAGTTTACTCAGACCCTTTTTAATTTCGAAAGAACAACAATGCGATGAAGTTGCTCATTTAGAAGTGATTGCAACCAAGAACGTGCCAAGTCGCAGTTATAAACTCATAACGCACAGTGACTTCGGTGGTTGTTTGTCCAGTAGGGCGAACAACTATGTTAAACAAATAAACGACACATCCGAGTTTTTTCTTGCGTAGTCCACACTAACTTCGCCCATCTAACTTATAATATAAATTGCTATATTTCATGACTTGGACGCCATTTGTAAAATGGTCCTAATGACTTGATTTTACAAAATTGTGAGTTCAAATCATCGGTCCTTAGGACCCCCTTCTTGGACAACTCATATGACGATATTTTATTTCTTTATTTAACGTCTATCCTATTCAGTTAAAAATATTTATAATGGAGTACAACTAAATCTATCTTAATACATAAATGCAGACACAACGATGAACTTCAGTATAGGAAATATTTTTAATAGAAAACGCAATAATTTTGTTAACAAATTCAAAAATGATTTTTCATGAAATTAATTAATGAACCAAAGAAAAAAAAAGAAAAAAGTCCATGTGGCTGATGGTTGTGACTGCGCGTGCGGTTCCCTTGAGTCTCGAGGAATCTTTCATCAGCGTGAGAGGTAGATTCAGGAAGAGTGAGGTTATGTCGTGGTCTAGGACTTGGACACCTTGCTCAGCCACAGCGGCTGGTCCCGCAGCTTCTTATCACAGAGTGTGACTGCGTGGTTTCCTAGAGTCTCGGGGAATCTTCGTCAGCGTGAGAGATTCAGAAGAGTGAGGTTTTGCGTGGTCCCAGGACTTGGACACCTTTCTCACCACAGCGGCGGTCCCGCAGCTTCTTATCACAGAGTGTGACTGCGTTTCCCTTGGGGTCTCAAGGGAAACTTTCATCACGTGAGAGGTAGATTCAGGAAGAGTGAGGTTATGTCGTGGTTGGGACTTGGACACCTTGCTCAGCCACAGCCCCTGGTCCCGCAGCTTCTTATGACAGAGTGGGGGACTGCGTGGTTTTCAAAAGTCTCGGGGGGAAACTTCGTCAGCGTGAGAGGTAAGACCCGGAAGAGTGAGGTTATGTGTGGTCTAGGACTTGGACACCTTGCTCAGCCACAGCGGCTGGTCCCGCAGCTTCTTATCACAGAGTGTGACGACCGCGGTCACTGCAAAGATGGCGCCCAGGACGACGAAGAATCCGCCGTACACAAGAAACTGGTGGGAAAATAACAACATATGAGGCACACAGAACTCTATGTGTCTAGGTTCATAAACAGATGTGTAAAAGTCCATCAATCAGTTGAAATAGAAGATATCTGTCAGTGCATCCATTTTGTTTTGGAGTGTTCATACAAATTGAAACTACTCAACTTAACTCAACTGATTGTTGGACTTAAAACATTTTTTTTTTTTAAATGGACTTAGACCCATAGAGTTCTGTGTGCTTCATATTAGCAAGCACGGGAAGATGATCTGGCTGGATTTCTGTAAACATTCTGATTATCGCTATTTCATTCTGATAACAATCATCATTTAGCATACTAAACACTACAAACTTTACCATTTGGAAGTAAATTAATTATATGTACATATAGTACAGTAACATTACACGGAATTTTTTTGTCTACGACTCAGCTTATGTTCCCCATCTCATTTCTGACCACCAATGCTCCACATGACTCCTTGATAATTCCTCGCAACAGACTAAAGGATCAAATGTTTTTGACAACCTGTCATAAAATGGGTTGGTTGTGAATCTACATTTTAGGGTTGTCGTTTAACAAGTCTTACAAATGGCCATTATGGATATTAAATATGTAGTAACTCTAAAATATAACCGAACCATACGCTACCTGGGTCCTGACTGGTAGCGCCAGGCCTCCCTCTCCGGCAACCTACCTGGGTCCTTAATGGTAGCGCCAGGCCTCCCTCTCCGGCAACCCTCCTGGGTCCTGACTGGTAGCGCCAGGCCTCCCTCTCCGGCAACCTACCTGGGTCCTGACTGGTAGCGCCAGGCCTCCCTCTCCGGCAACCTACCTGGGTCCTGACTGGTAGCGCCAGGCCTCCCTCTCCGGCAACCTACCTGGGTCCTGACTGGTAGCGCCAGGCCTCCCTCTCCGGCCACCTACCTGGGTCCTGACTGGTAGCGCCAGGCCTCCCTCTCCGGCAACCTACCTGGGTCCTGACTGGTAGCGCCAGGCCTCCCTCTCCGGCAACCTACCTGGGTCCTGACTGGTAGCGCCAGGCCTCCCTCTCCGGCCACCTACCTGGGTCCTGACTGGTAGCGCCAGGCCTCCCTCTCCGGCAACCTACCTGGTCCTGACTGGTAGCGCCAGGCCTCCCTCTCCGGCAACCTACCTGGTCCTGACTGGTAGCGCCATGGCCGCCCTCTCCGGCAACCTACCTGGGTCCTGACTGGTAGCGCCAGGCCTCCCTCTCCGGCAACCTACCTGGGTCCTGACTGGTAGCGCCAGGCCTCCCTCTCCGGCAACCCCCACCGTCAGGATGGTTTGCATGATCAGCGAGAAGAATGTGTTGACTCCAAAGATCAGACCGTACGAGTCTTCGTTGATGTGTTTCGCTATCTCGGAACTGTAACAGAAGTTAACATACCAGGTAGTTGGATCAAGTAGAAAGGTGGCATGCAGGAGGTAAGGCATGATGGTACCTGTCGGGCAAAGACTAAACTACTTGAAGTTGAATTAGTAGCGCAATCGAAATTCCTTTTCGATGCATTTTCATGACACAAACTGTTTGTGCATACACTTCAAAGAAATTAACAACCGGCAATGTTGTCTCGAGCTTTAAGAGAGCGACTATGATTCGGGAGGTCTCGGGTTCAAATCCCGTCAAGACCGGCAATTCTGACTGAAGGTTTCTTCCGAGGTGTTCCTCAGTCGTTAATGCGTTAATGCAGTCTTCAGATATCCCTTCATAATTGTCCTTGCACAAATATACCTTGTTGTTACTAATTAGTCACCTGAGGAGGGGCATGCATTACACCCTGGACAGGTTTCCCATGAAAAATAATATTATATATATATATTAACAAACAATAAATTGCGAGATACGAACACAAAACATAATTTGTAATTAATGTCTACCCACATTTTTAATATGCATTCATTTGTTATAAAAAATGAAACTATATAACAGGTAGTAACGTTATAAATATAAATCATTGGACTTTTTCACTGTTAGTTAACAAAATATTTATTTAAATGTGATACTTCGATTTCTTTCCAGAATCTTTATCAAACAAAATTTCTGGAAAGAAATCGAAATATCACATAAATATTTTGCTAACTAACAGTGAAAAAGTCCAATGATTAATATTTTTAATATAACATTCATTTGTTGTTTCTTATTGTCGATGTCAGCATTTTGAACCGGACCTAAAACGAGTGTATACTTTCGATTACTTGGTCCATTTGCCGATTGTGACCAAGAATGGACCTAGACGTAGAGCTATCAGACTGTACTTCCTACGTCATTGACCGAGAATAAGTACATTCTACAAAGTTTATCGTAGACTTGTATTCGGACCTAGACCTGGAGCTGGACCTAGCCTTAGAATCTAATTCAGAGTTCAGACACACCCACTGTAAGAATCAACTACGTTAAATACTCTTGTTATAGGCCTACGTATGCTATGAAGGGCTCCACCGAAAAAATGCAGGTGCTTTCTGGTGTTGGGGGTAGTATGAATGCGCGGTAAAAGGAATGTCGCTTTTGTGTATGAAAGAGAAATATCTATTACCAACACAAGCAAAAATTATCTGTGCTAGATCACAAAGTTCATCAGTGTACCACATTCACACACACAAGCTGAGCTAGCGTGAATAGAGTTGAAATTTTTTTTTGTTACGTTGGGAAAACAATTTTCAAGTTATCTGCATTCTTTAAACTGAATAACTACATCCATGGTCTAAGCTAAGGTTACATCCTGTTCATTGCAAAGTTTAGAATAAGTTGAAATAATAAAAAAATAATCCCTAGCAGCTAATAGAATTCTCATTCATTCAAGCAGGCTTCATTATCGTTACAACAATTGATTTGTGTTGCAGAAGAACGGATGTTCATCTGCATATTCATTCAAGCAGGCTTCATTATCTTTACAGCACTAACAATTGATTTATGTCGGAGCAGAACGGATGTCCATCTGCTTCACACCCGGTCTGAGGGATTCACACGCGAGGTTATGTGGCTCATTAGTATATGATGTTGAATGGGAATATTCTTGCACAAAGAATGAGTAGCCCTGACCAATGTGAATATAAATACTAGCTACGACGAAGCCTCTTCAGTATTAACTTCTTAGCTGCCAAGTGGCTGTCAACCAAGCATAATGAAGCTCGTCCAGGCTCTAGTGGGGCTAACGATTGTTGCCTGGCTAGTTAGCGAATCACAAGAGGTTGGATTTAATATGGTAAGCCATCTGAATCTAATATCTTGCGTGACAGTGTTATACTCGTTTCGTATCGATAACAATAATATTCTACCATTTCTCCATAAAACAGTGAAGTCAAGTAGGAGGTTGTAGCGGATCGACCCTTCTCGACTCTGCTCTCTCACGTTGGGCATTAAATATAAACTTAAAATAAATACAATAAAGTTCATAAAAAGATTCGAAATTGTTAAAGATTGAAATTAATTAAATAACCGAAATTTAGTCAAAGATGATGTACTAATGAAGAACTAGTTAATTAGGAAGATTACTGATCGCATTAAGTGAAATTAACAAGCCTCCCTAGCTATTTTCAATTCGATATCTATCATATTTCCATATTAATATGCAAATTTATTCAATTAATTTTATTAACTTCATTAATATACAACATATCAAATGTATCTACATCTATATGGTATCAGTTAACAATCAATTATCAAAGCCAATCATCATTTTGGTGAAATTAACTCTGTAATTATGACTAGGAAACGCTCAGTTGGACGCGTTGATAGCGAGCACGTGCTATAGCTAGACCCACATTGCACATTTTTTTAAATTTTAAAATTTGCGACGTTCGCTGTCCACAGGGCCATGTTTCCAATATTATTTATTATTGCCAAGGTATTTGGGTAAACCCGTGTGTAAACCTTTACTTTGTGAATAAAATCCACCGCCATCTAGAGGACCTTGACTCCTTGGGAAAACTATTTAAACTCTTTGTTGACAAATAATAGACTGCTTCCTCGAAAGTATTTTGATTACTTCTAGGTGGCAGTGCATTAGAAACTTCGCGCGTCTTTTCGTTGCCATGGCAACGTTACTTTTGTTATAATGTAATTTCCATCTACACTACTTATCGGATCAAAATAAAATTAACATATTCGTGACCGGACGGACATTCTAAATGATTTGGCTATCTCAGATTTTGTCCCCGTTAAGTTTTAGAAAAAAACTTTCGATTAACTTTAATGTAACTTTTTAACTTTTTGAACGATTTTGCCACAAAACTAATGGCATTCAATCGAGAACAAAGCTTGCGGATGGTCAAAATTTCAACTCGATCCGAGCCTCCGTTCGAACGTTATGGCGAGACATACAAACAAAACAAAAAAAAAAAAAAAAAAAAAAAAAAACAAACAAAAAAAAAACAAAACCAGAGACTAATTTTTCCGGCAGAGTCAAATGGAAACGCTCGCTTCGCTCGCTTAATAAAACTGATTGATTGATAATTAACCTAATTAAGCCATTTACGATTAGAATTTCACATTTTAAAGTAGGCAAATGTATGAACACTGTATATTAACCCTTGGTTAACCACCTGGGGTCAATGCGGCCCCCAGTCAACATTTATTGCTTAGCCATGAGCGCATCTATGGGCGTGGCGTACCGTGAGTTTCAGTACCTTCAAGTTACATCTAACCAATGAAAATTCAGTTGGAGCCCGGTCTCCATGTGTTACGTATTACTCTCCACGAACCTCGCGGGGATTCAAAGGACCCCAGGTGGCTACTTACGTACTACATTTTCAAGTGTTTTTACATAGGCAAAACTTTTATCAATGTATTTCACCCTCACCAAATAACCATATTTTTCATGTAAATTGATAGATATGAACTTATATACACTTATCTAAGTAAATTATACATATATATAATATAAAAAAATCATACATATAAATATGAATGAAAAAGGTCAATTCAAGTGAGGGGGGGAGGGGGGGGGGGTTGGTCAAATTTCACCAAAGTAAACAAAAAAGTGTAAACTTTTTGTGAAATCGAATCAGTCATACATTAAACATCATTGGTAAAAAAAAAAAAAAAAAAAAGTTCAAAAAATGGACTCAAATTTGACAAAATTGACAACATTGCGTTTTTTTCAGTTTTTCCGAAAAATTTCAAGTGGGAAAAAAAACTATAATTTTCGCGAATTTAAACTCTTGAAACACTAAGTGGTCATCAGAAAGGTTCAAACATTAATTCCTGACGAATAGTAGGTTCCAAAATCTGAAACCTGGCAAACATAAGGGCTTTAATGATGGGGTCCTGACGCGCCCCAGGTGGTTAGTTATGCTTCTCAGAAACAGGTGGTTAACCAAGGGTTAAAGATGATTACAGCTTATTTGGAGCGTTTTCATCCAGTAATAATTAAGAAATTTGAGTTTTAAGACTAAGTTTTCGACTATCTCTTTGCACACAAGCAGAATAGCATTGACATTATTCCGCCTCAGTAAGTCGTTGGTCAGACAGTTGACGCCAGGGTATACGTGACTTTTTGCGTTCTCCAACACGCAAAAGGAGGGGTAGAATCTTCTCGAAGAAGGATATAGTGTGTACGACTTGAGGTCCAGTTTAGCAAAGGTGATAGGCCAAGGGGGTAGTGAGCGGTGAGGGGGATGCAAGATCTAAGGTGGAGGATCTCTACCATCGTCGTAGGAGAGGGAAGCAAGTCATGTGACAGGTAGTCCTAATAAAAGTCGTGAGGGTAGGGGAAACCAGGCAGTCGCAGTCGGAGTAGTAGAGGTCGAGCGAAGGTGTGGTGTGTGGTCGGCGGTAGCCGAGGGTGGCTAATTAATTAGTAGAGTTCAAGTGACGGAGGATAGCTGGATTGTCATCCAGGTCATGGTGCGCGTTTAAGTTTTGTTTTTGGCTCCCTGGCCTCGAGGGGGAGTGAGTTGGTTTTGTTTATACAATAATCAAGTCGATGAATAGAGTGATTCTACCGTTTGTGTGATATTGAATTTACGACATTTAAAATTATATTTGCATATTTTGATTGATTCCATACTACGAGTGTTTCTTCTGCGCATATTTTAATTTCGAACTGTTTCGTGACTAGTAATATGTCACTTGCGCATATTTGCATATTTTGACTCAGCTACATTGCCGAAATTTGGACTAATTTACTTCTTGGAACTGCATACGCAAACAATCTTTCGAGGCGTGGTTTGTGAATGGAACGTTCTCTGTGGTGAAGCTCTTCAGTAGTGGTTCAGTGAGTGGCTGTTTCTGCGCAGCTAGTGTTCCCCCATGGTCAGCTGATCGAGACGATTCGCACGGGATATAAGGATTACGTGAACCATTCACAAGTCACCGGATAAATGATGAGTACAAATTAATTCTACATTAATTAAAATTCTCTAAAACTCAGATATCTTTATTAAATTCAATTCATTTTATTTTATAAAATATATAATACAATTTTGGAGGGTACCAGCTGATGTATAGGCAGGTGGGATAGCCCAGTGGGAATTAGAATATTATAACAGAACGGATCCTTAGGTAGGTAGGTGGTTTATAAATTGTCTGTATTGTTTACTTCAATATAACCTGAATCTTGGATGGAAATTCATTCACAAATCTTATAATTTAGTAGTTTTTTGATCCATTTTGAAATCCTTTGTTTATTATAAGTTTGTTTTTCAGGTATTAAAATTTGTTTTACAAGATTAATTAATTCTCACCTCAGTCTTGGTCTCCCTCGTTTACTCTTCTTGTCCCCTGCATCCTGTTCAAATTGTATCTCGGGAATTCTGTCCTTCATCCTCATCATCGATAATATAGGAAAATATAACAAATAAATAATTTAATGTGTTTTAGATTATGTCAGTCCCAGAATTGACTTTCAGCGATGGACTTCAATTAAATTTGACACTTAGCCCGCCTTGCCAACGCTATCCCATTCGAGGTGCTTATGTTGACCCATACAACCAAAGATACAACCACCATACCTATCATTTGGAGAGATCCGCAGGTCGACACTTCCACCGCGAGTGACGCAAGCTGCGCAACGTGGCTCCAAAGACTTTTTAACACAAAGTATTCTTAAATTAAATGTCTAAGATGTTGAAACAAAGCACCAAACACGCGCACACTCGCACATAAGCATAATTGGAATAAGGATGTCTACACTGGCCGTCGTTTGAATGTTCACATATTATTAATTGGCTTTACATTGTCTAGATAGCTCTAGTTGCTTTATCCCTTGCTCGTCCTGGCACATGAAGTAAATAGTTCATAAGCGTTGTCATTTTCAGGGTCCCTACGATGTTTTGTTAGAGCAAATCTTCCCATGTGAAGACCAGGGAACAGGGAAGGCAAAGTTCAACATATCCTTGTATCTGGGTCCTCCAGACGCGTCCAGGAAGAGGAAGAGGCTGCATAGAGGAAGTATCTCCTGGCCGTTCACCAGGGAACAAACAGAATCCATGGACGTAAGCGTGAATAATTTCTCGTGAGAAACCTTCCTAGGTTGCAATGCATGCCTCACTTCAGGTGTCTAACGAGGTATATTGTAGATAGGACAACTACAACGGGATGTTGTCTTGAGAGGACTCAATCCGTTGCAATCGCATTAACGACTGAGATAAATCTCAGAAAAACGTTTGTAGTCAGGTAGGTCTCGACGGGATGTAAACCCGAGACCTCCCAAATCATTGTCGGTAAAGCGTGACCTCAATGTTACTCTCTCACCTTTTTAAATCACTTAGGCATAACCACTTTAATTTTGTTCTTCTTTATCAACACCCAATATCTAGAGACCAGACGTCTGAAAAGTAGGCAGAATAAAAGAGTGACAAAATTAAAAGAGCAAACCATTATTTGGATTTTTTTTGGAAGGACATATTCTTTTTTGAGTCAACAATTGAATTCAGATTTCCTTACTTATATAAGCTCAAAATTGTTTTGAGATTCAGTTTTTTTAAATCTTGTAGCCCTATTATCGCACGTGTTTCTACAAAATGGAAGTTGTTTTCTGTAATAACTTATATGTTGCACGATTATTTTGTACGACTGCACATAATACCGATCTGTTTTGTCTGTCTATGGCGTCGGCGCCGTCAGGGTTGGCTTTCCAACTGACAATAACTTGTGTTAACAATTAAAAACTGAAACTCGTCAACAGGTTCACATTGACGTCTACCAGAAGAAAAACAACGATTATCTCCTGATGTACCCATACAAAGATAATATGTGTAAGACCATCGACATTGACAATAGGGTGTACTTCAGTTTACTGAAAGCTTGCGGGATAGAAGAAATGAGCTGTATTATACCAACCGTAAGTCATTTTTATCAAATGATATGGTTTTGTTTCGACTTTATTTGTTAAGATTTAGTGCAAAAAAAATCGACACTACTATATCATGGACTCGGTTATATACTATTAATAATCACCCACAGTTCGTGATAATCTTCTAATCTAATATTTTATTCAAGACAAACTAATAAACTATCTATTCTCTTTCACCGACCAAAACACAACCAACTCTAAAACATCAACTCTCTCAACAATACATTTTACAAAACAAGGTACTTTGTTGGCCAGAATGTATCCAACATTATACAATGTACAGGCGGTGTCATTCCCTCCCTACAGACTTAAGTTCTTGGTGATCTAAAGAGATTACTGAAAACTCATGGCGTTTTCCATTGGCCGCACTCAGGTCGCACTAGTGCGCCCTAGTGCGCACTGGATTGAAACTTGTCTTTTCATTTGTTCAGTTGTGTGATGTTATTCAAGTGGAGGTTGCCAACAATGACATCTCTGCACTCGCCGAGTGCATGCCAATGGAAAACGCCATTAAAAACAAACTAATTATTCTATGTAGTCCTCTCGTCTCTGTCGGTCTGCTGCTCGTTGTTTTGGCGGTGGGTCGACGATAGTGTCATCGTCCATATCTGACGTCACACATCCTGCTCCGGCCCTTCCTGGATCTGCGTTTCTAGCTGAACTTCTTCCTCGTTCACACGAGACGCGTCGTCAGCAGTAATGAATCGAGCTAGGATCACGCTGGTGTATCTTCTGTATCTGGGTGCGGTGATACTTCGTGTAACCCCCTCTTGGAACATTGCGATCAATTTGTGTCCATACCATTGCCGATTTTGTCCTCGATGTGAGATGGTCCAATCCATTTAGGTTCAAAACCTGCATGTATTCCTTCTTCTGCATTTGGTTATAATCATCTGCTAATACATCAATTAACAAGTCTGTATCTCAACTTAAACATGATGAAATAACTTCATCTCTTTTAAAAACACCATCCTCATCAGATTGTTCGCTATCATCTCCAACCTGTCAAGTCTGTATCTCTTCTAATCTCTGTTGTTATTGCTTCATCTGTTTGAAATCCCTCATCTTTAGTAGAAAGTCCACCATCATATTCACCTGTCAAGTCTGTATCTCTTCTAATCTCTGTTGATATTGTTTCATCTGTTTGAAATCCCTCATCTTTAGTAGAAAGTCCACCATCATATTCACCTGTCAAGTCTGTATCTCTTCTAATCTCTGTTGATATTGCTTCATCTGTTGTGTCATCTTTAGTGGATAGTTCACAATCATCTTCATCTGTCAAGTCTGTATCTCTTCTAATCTCTGTTGATATTGCTTCATCTGTTGTGTCATCTTTAGTGGATAGTTCACAATCATCTTCATCTATCAAGTCTGTATCTCTTCTAATCTCTACTTCTTCTGCGTCTATTGACAGCCGTAAGTTGTCAGCAAAGTCAGCGTCCACACAGTTCAATGTTGCCTGAGTGTCCAATTTAGCCTGGAAGTGGAGGCCTTTAATGCTTACTTCGATTACCGGAGTGTCTGGGTATACAACTTGGTTAGATATCAATGCTACTGATGCCTGTGTAAGTTTTGGGTCTCTCAGTTATTCTCTTGACTCTCCTTCCATCATCTTCCAACACGGCGATTTCTTCCGGGCCTTTCTCTTTTTCATATAAACTATATTTTTCGCAGTTTTTCATTCTATACATCTCAGTTAATTTCTCCCGGTATATACTGTCCCAGTGTCTGATGCCACTTGTTTGTTTTAATCCACTCGGTGGGGAGGTGTCTACAGAGGGCCTCCCCCCATTCCGTTTCCCTGACGGGCAGCTATTATTTCTTGAGTGCGGATGGAAAAGGTTGATCGCAATCAGAGGAGTAGTGACCAAATCCTTTGCAATTGTAACACTCAACGTCTCTGTTGGATGTTGTTTGAGACTGTTGCATCGTTGCCTCCAGTGATGCTGTTGATCGTCGTCTTGCCGGTAGTACGCCCACTGCTTGAGGTACGTTTTGAGATGGCCCGCTTTCTCTGGGTACGGCGATCCTTCGGGGACTGTCCACAGATTCTAGATCACGCTCTATATCAATAGTTTGAGTCGTGAGCTCTTCGATTGATTGAGGAAACGGTGCTCGTAGAAATAGGCGTATGCGACTATCAAGTAGCTCAATAGTAGTCCTTATTGAGGCAGAAGCCGGACGGACCTTGTATAGGCGTTGATGCAGCAGTACCTTTTGTTGAATAAACGTTTCAATTTGTACTCCTTTCTTTCGTTTCTCTCCATGTAAAGCTGCGTACAGGGATTCCAGAAGCGAAGGGTCGTTGAAACGCATATCCATGCTGGATCTGAACACCTCCCATGTAGGTCTAGAATATTGGCGGCCTTGCCACCAACGTTGAGCATCTCCTCGGAGATGACCAGTAGCGATAGCCACCCAGCACGTGTCCAAAATATCTGCATGTGAGAAAATGTCTTCACAAGTGCGCAGAAAATTCTCTGGGTCCTCAAATCCCAGGCTACTATTATGTGGGAATTGACCATGCAAGAAGATCTTTAAGCGGAATACTATCTCTAGGGGACCTAGGGCTACTAACATGGGTAGGCCTATTTGGTTCTGGTGTAGTCTCCAAGGCTAATGGTGGCTCGAACTGGGTTGCTGCAAGCCTACCCTCTAATTTTTCAATCTTCTCTTGCATTTTTAACAAGATATTGAGAATGGTGTCTTGTTGGTCAACAGCTTGTGGGAGGAATTCGTTTGTCTGCCCTAATACCTCATTCTCCACTTAAACTGTCTGTTCCACCCTTTCGAGCAATTCTGCTATTGTTTCACTCGTTGTTAGACACCTAGCAGACAAATCAGTACGTAACTCATCCCTAGACAAGGTATCAAGTGGTTTCGACATCCTTGTTTGACTGTTTTTACACAGCTGATCGAACTACTTTATTTCGAGGAGATTTGCTACCAAATTCTCACAGTGATCTAGTCTGGTTCTGTTCTTATCTCGTTGGCCAGTTTCGAGCTTGTTGTTAGGCGCCAGTTATCTCGGACTCGGATATATACTATTAATAATGCACCCACAGTTCGTGATAATCTTCTAATCTCATCTTTTATTCAAGACAAACTAACCCCCGTCTGGGCCCGGGGTAGAATTGGTCCAGAGCATGGCTCTGCTAATCGTAAAAGGCGATTCAAGAGAAAAAGTCCACCTTGCAAACATCAGCAAGTAAGAAGGGTATAGTATATTACTCCTTGAATCTAGAGGCGAGCTCTGGCAATCGTCGTCGGGGAACATGCCCCATTCCCTTGACGACGCCTCGACGACGATGACAAAGACAATGACACCACGAACGATGACAATGACAATGACGACCGCGAAGTGAGAACTCCCCCTTTCCTCCCCTAACCCATGGCTGGTTCTGACCAGCAAGGACCCCTCCTCCCCCCACCACCTAGGTTAGAGTGGTGCATTATGACCTAACGGTTAACTAATAACTATCTATTCTCATTCACCGACCAAAACACAACCAACTCTAAAACATCAACAGTCTCCCAACAAATGTAACGACATGGACATGTCGTCACTGTTTAAATGGTTCAAAAAAGGCGCCGAGCGCACCCCACCAAAGAACGAAAAGTTCAGACGGCGGTGGTAACTTCTGGACAATGTCAATCCGCGCTCGTTTCCAGTGTGACTGTCAAACTGTTCCATCGCCCTGCTCCGAAACGCATTTTTGTATGCAGTATTGTTTGTGTCATAATTGTGTCTTTGTGTTAAATTGATTCCACATGAGGTAAGAGCACTGTTTATCTGTATGTGTTATTGCATGTCAGTGTTCATGAGTAACATCTGATCAGACTGAACTAGTGTAATAGGCCTACAAATAAGCAATCATGCAAACCGGCTAGGCCTAGCTTTGTACATCAAAGCCTTGTTAAAATCAATACTTGGTAGTAAAATCATTTTATTTTAAACATTAGACAATGACTTTTATCAAGTAGATAACGTATCATTTACATATCAGCCGAATGTCAGTAGGCCTACGCCAGCCTTTGTTTACATCTGCAAATGGTGCAGGAGCAAGTGGAGCTGTTCAATGCATACCACACTAAAGCAATCAAATTGATCAGGTACATTATATTTATTTTTCTTGTGTATGTATGTGAAAGCATAATCATGTTGCTACGTAAAACTTACGGACACTTGTGCATGATTTCATTGTTTTGTTTGCGACGCATTTATGCCGGTGCTCAGGTATATGGGGTGGTAGAGTGGGGCGTGGGGAGTTGGGGTTACAATCGTCAATACTGCTCTTAATAATTAGATAGGGCGCCACTTTGTTTTGTCACTCGTCCCCGTCTGCAGGCGTTATCAAACAAAGAAATATAAGCCTGGGGTCGGAAGTAAGATAACAGAGGGGCAACCCAGCAAGATGTGCTTGTGAAATACATAGAAATTTAATATAATAAAGCATACCACCAATTAATAACCAGAAATATATAACAATAGGTTAGAACTCGTGAACAACCAGATCTCCAAGTTCAAACATCAAAAGATTCACAAGGTCTCATCTGCCTGCCCAAACAAGTAGCATAATCACGCTTGGCTATATGAAAACCAACGTACCAAGTTAGCCTAATTACATAACAATAATATACAGTTAGGTTAAGTTTAAACTTATTAGACGCCCCTCAAACACAGTTCAGGTAAATTACTCCACAAAGTTATTCGGCACTCTCAAGCCGGGGCCGTGGATAACCACGTACAACTTCAGTAGTTCTTGTACACAACAGATCGGGCTCACTTGCCGGCCTACGCGAGGGTATGAACAAGTTCTTCACGAAAGTTTGTACAGTGAGTTACTTACAGTTCGTCCGGTAAATATTAAACACGTTACCAGAAGTCCTCACAGAGTCGTTTGCCCAAGGTACCAATCTCGATCCGGCTGGAAGAGGTCGCGGGAGCGATGGGTACACGGGGCACTGTCATATCGTCCAGGGTCTCCACAAGGTCCCACTTGGTTGCGAAACTAATTAAAAACTCCAACGTCCAAACGTTCTAGTCGAGGGTAGTTGGATTCGCACGCGCGACACAGTTCCACACTTCCCAAAAAGTTTCAGGTCTCACAGATAGAGGCTCAACCACTAACAATGTTTTAAAAATCAAATAACATGGCCTATCCTGCATACAGCAGTCGACACGGAGATCCACCCTAGACAACAGCCTGACCAACAGTGACTCGCATACATTCACAGTGTCCTCCCTTTACCAGCAAAACCGCATTGATGACTTCACTAGGTACTTTAGAATATAGATAACAGTATTATTATGGTATGACTATGAAAATAAACAGTACAGAATACACACAGAATACAGTCAAGTTACATGTTCAAAGGTCAGAGAAGTTGATATGAGATGGTTCATGGGCGAGGATGAGAAGAGAGAGAGAGAGAGAGATAAGGTAGACTGGTCTGGGTAGGTGTGCATCTGTGGCTTGCGCGCGTGGGCTGGTAATTGCTGTTGATTGTGATGAAAAGTGATTCATGGACTGTTACATGTTTTGTAAACGATGTTGGGTATTTTTCATACGTAAGGTTGGCTATAACCCTTAGAGACTTTTGGCACGCCCAAGTTGCCACTCCTGTCACGAACTAGCTGCCAAGCGCACTTGCGCTGCCTAGCGAAAGAAACTGTAACTAGCAGACGACTGCGCCTGCGCATAGGGCCGCACTACCCCCACCCTTAGAGTCGACCCTATATTAGCCGGCGTAGGATGGCTGGATCTTCAGTTCAGCGGAGAAGTCCGCAGCGCAAGGTTGTTCTGTTCCTGTTCTCAAGGAATCTCCCGAGCCAGCAGATTCAGGGTAAAATATGGGCTTCTCCGCGGGCTCCGGGCCTTGGCTGCCGTGGCCTGCATCCTAACCCGTTGACTGGTCCGCGGCAATGCCCGTATGCAAATCAGAGGGCCAACATTAGGGAACTTTGCCTCTCGCGTGGAGTTTTAAGACCGAATAATTTCGTTTACTGCCTGAATTTAGCTATGGATTGCTGTTCTGAAAAATCGACTAAGTCCTTACTTTCGGTCAATTTTATTTTCCGATCCGGGGTACTTAGAATATTTTTATCAAAGCCAATTTACAATCATGAAACAAAAACTCGGAAAAAACGGTCAAATCCAAATTTGATTTTTAATTCTGTTTGTTTTATTATTGCCAATTTTTCACTGTTCCTATGGAGAACTAAGACTTGTATTTTATTTTGCTCTACCTCGTGTGGTTTTTTGGGCCAAGTCCCACATATGTATCTTTATCAAATAGTTAGTATTTATGTTAATCTCATTTATGATTCCATTTCGAACCCAAGACCTTTGGGTAGCAGCAGTTATCATGTTGTAATATCCATGCTGCTTTGCATTGAAAAAATTAAAATCATTTTTCTTAAAAGTATTTCTGGTTTTCTACTAGTTCGTCCACTTGTTCAAGGTAAGGTAAAATTACACACACTAGACAATTCTCACATATACACACAAGCACACACACACACACACCTTACAGATACACACACACACATTACACACAAGGGTAGTGGTACAACAGCCGGCCCACGGGTCGCCGCAGGAGTATCATTATCCGAAACAGGGGTACACAAGGGTGGTGGTACAACAGCCGACCCACGGGTCGCCGCAGGAGTATCATTACCCGAAACAGGGGTACACAAGGGTGGTGGTACAACAGCCGGCCCACGGGTCGCCGCAGGAGCATCATTATCCGAAAACAGGGGTACACAAGGGTAGTGGTACAACAGCCGGCCTACGGGTCGCCGCAGGAGTACCACTGCTCGAAAACACAGGGTCATACTTACACACACACGACACATACACGATACTTTCACTCTACACCATACCGAACCGAACTTGGGGATTAGATTCTTGTAGTGGTTTCCGCCCGATGATCCTCGTTGCTATTTTCCAAGTAAAATATCTCCCCTAGACACATGCCAGGGGGTCAAGGGACGGGGTTCGCTACAAAATACATTTTACAAAACAAAGTACTTTGTTGGCCAGAATGTATCCAACATTGTACAGGCGGTGTCAACGACTCGAGGGGGGTACTCACGTTGTGGTCGTCATCGTCGGGGAGGTCGTCAAGGGGGGGAGGAGGTTGTTCCCGAATACTATTGACTCTAGTTTCACAAAGTAATATAGTATCCAACCTACTTACCAGCTGATGTTTTCGAGGTGGACTTTGATTACGATTAGCATAGCCATGCTCTGGGCCTCATTCGACCAAGGGCTTAAACGGGGATGTGTAACGTAAATCTAATTTAATTACAAAATCTTATTTACAAAGCAAAACAATAAATACAATTTGGATTACTCAAATAACTAACATCTGAATAATTAATTAAAAATTGACTTTGAGGCAAAACATAACAAACCACAAATAATCTATTATAATATATTATTTAATGTGTTTAAAATGGGTGGGTTTAATGGAATCAAATATGATTGAGTTTATTGAATGTGCGCAGTGAAGACTTTATTCGCTTTCCTATAGGCCTACTATGAGAAAATAGATCGGGTGTTTTTTGTTTTTTTGTCTGTTTGGTTTGCTCTCTACCGGTCAAACGGCAACTCCGATATTGATGAAACTTTATGGGAAAGTTCAAATTTACTGAACTTAAATATGTTATGATTTTGGGTACAACGAATTTAATATATATTTCTAATAAAAGTCATACTTTTAGGGCAACGATTGGTCAATATGCCCTCGCTGCCCCGCACCTCTCCGCGGCTGGCACAACGATGCGCGTGTCGGTTCTCTGTCTCTCCCTGACTCGCAGGCTGCACTCGGTCGCATCGTATTGTTGAAAATGATCGGGAAAAGGACACAAAATGAAACCATAATAAGGGATAGAAGAAGTAAACCATCCATCAACGCGGGTGGAAAATGCGTTCTCAAAGCATCCTGGTTTCAATAATTATCACCAATTAAAAAATAAAATACCTCGTCATTTCATTGACGAACATTTGAACCAATTGTTATCCATGTGGTTTGGCATTACGTTCGGTCTGTCTTTCTCACCTGAAGTGTTTGTTTCAGGGCAACTACACCTTCAATGATTGGGAGGTCGTCTTCAAACTGGCCGCTCCAATGCTGGAGTATGGTTCCTACAAGGGGATTTGGAGAATACTTGCTGACAAGGAGGTCTTTGGTTGCTTCACTGTGCTGGCTGACGTTAAACCCAAACCAGGGAAACTTACGAGGGGTTAAAAGAAAAAGTGGTTAAGAGGAAGCAGGCGTGATTTTATGTTTAATGCCGTTCCTTGTCCTGCATAATATAAAGTTTTACTTCGTAATACAACTTGGCATACTTGATAATGAAGGACATTTGTACGCTCCTATCATATAAGATTTTCAATATTTGTCATAGATCAATCAGGAAATGCGTAGTTATTTGGGTGTTTTTGACCATTTTGCCAGTAGGGCCTACCTAATTTCTAGACAATTGAATTGAATTTAGTTTATTTTCTATAATCAAAATGGAAAAGTGCTATAAGAGTTGCCTTTATACTTAGTTTTTATTCAATTATGTAAAATTACCAATAGAATGCGACTTAAATTGCTTGAGAAGTTTGAAAAAGTAAAAATAATAATAATGAGTATGCCTGCCTCCTCTTCCGACCAAAAATGTAGTTTTGAGCTTCGATTTTAAAGTTAAGCGCTCTGTGTAAAACTGGAAAGATTTATTACTACTGATAGGCTTATTTAAAAAAAATAGTGTTGATAGTATGTGTGCACGCTGCAAAACCAAAATCATTAGTTTGACATAATAAAATTATCACATTGTTTAATTAATTGCGATTGATTTTGCCCTTGAACAGTTTTTCATAAAGAATGGTGACTATTCACTTCTTATATTATTAATAATTAATAATTATTATGTTCTTCTGCACTTAAGACTTTATTTCCTTTTGACATGATTGTTTACACACTTACACGGATATACCTGGAATATAATATTGAGCTATGAATTTACTGAAAAAATTAACTGAATATAACTTAGACTTAGACTTAGAATTATGCAATGAACGAACATATGTTCTTGCTTAAATATACAATACCGGGTCTAAAACCCTCAAATGTAGTATGATTGTATAACCAGGGGAGAAAAAACGCGTTTTGTCATGTTGACAGAGTGGGTTGTGAGGCATTAAGAATGTAGAGTTGACAGACATTCTGTTCTGATGAAAGTACAATGCCATGTACAATGACTGTTGGTATATTGTTAGAAAATATAATGTTTTGGTCTTGGGTTGATAGTCGAAAGTTTTCCTTGGCGGAGAGTAGGCAGCAACAACACGGAGGACACCTGTAGCAGAGGCAGTTGAGATGGAGGTTGCTGCAATCGCAGTGAGCGGTGCAAGAAGTTTTTTTGAGTATCAAGAGGTAGATGGCATATGATAATTGCAGTGCCCCCTGGGACATGCCAGCGGTGTGATAGAAGGAGGTGCGTTTCATTCAATATGGTAAGGTCAATAGATATATAGTGATTTGATTAGGTAAGAAGAAGAAGTAGTTCTGGTATTTTGTTTCTTATTCTACTGTTTGCGTTCTAGGCGAGTGTTCGTAATGGTTTATGGGCGGATATTGACAGAACACATGGCTTGGAGAAAAACTGCCAGTGTGGCTATAATTGGATCTGTGGATAAGGACGTAAGGCTAGCAGCAAAGGTTGATATTATGGACCATACTTGAGATGAGGTAGATGGCTCGTTAGGGCTATGCAAAGTTGTGTTCCTCGGAGTCGGAGGATGGGTCTGCGGAGGTTGGAGTACCGGTTGAAGTACTGGTCGATTATTAAGTATATTCGCGTACGAGTCATGCGGTGAGACTTGAGCGAAAGTTTGTGTCTGCTGGCTCGGAATCGGAGATTTCTTGTTGTTTCTACGGTCTTGCGAGATTGCACGAGAGGGTTGTGCATCAAGTGCTTTGAGATATGATGGGCATCGCCTATATGATGCGGGATGGTTCTGATCGCAGTTAATGCATGTGGCTGGAACATCTGGTGATTTTGTACATTCCTTCGATGGATGAGAACGGGCGCATTTGAAGCAGACTGGCGTTAGATTACAAAAGACGGAAGAGTGGCCAAACTGTTGACAATTAAAGCACTGCCGTGGTCCCTTGGGGCCACGGTAACGCTCTATCGTTACCTTGTGGTAACATACCTTTTCGATGAGGTGGATAGGGTGATCTTGTTCGGCAAGGGGTGTGGTAATAACAAACAGAGGCATCGGTCGCTGGGAACCGGATGACTCCCTGTGGAGGAGCTGGCGGACAGCTTGGACATTGACTCCCTGGTTCTTGAGGTCGGCGTAGATTTCTTCAGCTGGGACCGTTGCCGAGAGGCCACGGAGGACAGTCTTCTTTTGTCGAAGTTCGTCGGTGGGGAAGGTGTGAAACATGATCTCCTCTTTGAGGAAGTGTCTGACTATTTGATCGTAAGTGGCTCGAGAGTCAGCTCTTACCTTAAAGGTGTCGGTGGAGGATGATATTGTAAAATTGCCTGTTGTGGCGCTTCTGAGGCGTGTGAGTAGGTGGTTGTAGGTAGGAAAACCATAGACAGTAATGGGAGGTGATCTGGTGGAGGTTGATGCAGGTGTGCGTTGAGGGCGAGTGGATTTCGTGGTGCCAGGTGTGGCAGAACATTTGCGTGAGTGATTCGACGAGCTAACTGACGACGAAATCGAGCGTTGGTCAATGGGACCACCCGCTCCTTCGCCATCGTCCATGAGTTCAGGGTTTGAATCGTCACGTTCATCATCAGTGTGGTATTCGGTACGTTTTCCAACATTGTTGGCTGGAAGAAGAGGCGCAAATCTATTGGAAAGAGTAAGCGGGTTTGCTGCGATCTTGAGGCTGGCATCTGCAGATATTGTAGAGGTGGTAGAGCCCTGTTGCTTTAATTTGAAGCGTTTTGCTAGCGTATCAACTTCTTCTGTTGTACTAAAGCGCGTAGTTGTCCGTTTACCCTTCAGTGGGAGTGTGGTCCACTGGTCTGGAGGGAGTGGTACTGATCGGTGGTTATTTTGGTTCTGATGGGTAATGAAATCGCATTTTCCCTGGATGTACTAGGAGCATTGTCTACATCAATCTGATTTGACATAATCGATGTGTAAGGGGTTGGTAATACACCCTGTACCCCTATACTTGGTTTAATGTTTTTAGAATGGTTAGTAGGCCTTTGCATCTCGGCGGTGACGACACTGATGTTGTGGCTACGTTTTCGAGTTCAAGTTTGGGAGTATGCGTTGAGCATGATGAGGCGCAATGCACTTGTTTGATATCGAAAGTAACTTCGATGATAAGGTCAAGGTCAATTGACAATCCTACATTATGGTGGGTGAGACTAAGTAAATTTAGTACTAATAATATGCACTATGCAATAGTTGTATTGGATCACAATGGGACTCTGTCGCAACGCTGTAGCGTGGCTGTATGATGCAGTCCTTTACACTAAGCGTGTGAAATATTATATGAAAATAAATATATGAATGAATGTATGTACAGGTAAGAATAATAACACTCACAGTATCGAAGCACATTTCTGTGCGGTTCACTCATGTGTGCAACACACAATCTTAATTAATTAAATGAATGAGTGTATATGTAAGAATAATAACACTCGTAGTAACGAAGCACTATTCGGAGTGGTTCACTCATCTGTGCAGCACAATCTATAGACGGTGTACACGGAGCACTTTGAATACACGACCTCTCGGTCCGAACACATTTTTAATACAGTTAGGACTTGGACAGCACTACCATCATGAAGAGCTAGTTTTTCTGAACAAGTCCATATCAAACGCGGTATTTTCACAAAAAGTACACGCAAATGATCAATTTTTGTTGATTTTCAATCAGAAACATTTAACGAATTTTCAATTTTTGGCATTATCATAGTAATAATACACTGAAAATAAATTTAGATCCTAAAGAGCATTTCTCTTTCACTCATATTCTGAGCATCATTATCTGTTCTTGAAATACACGTATAAAATATTTATCAGCCAATTCTAGGACTAGCAAACACTTTGTGCTGATCAGTGCGCATTATCAGTTTAATCTGACCCTTTTTCAAAATTTCGAAAGTACAACAATGCGATGAAGTGATTGCAACCAAGAACGTGCCAAGTCGAAGATATTAACTCATGACGCACAGTGACTTCGGTGGTTGTTTGTCCAGTAGGGCGAACAACTATGTTAAACAAATAAACGACACATCCGAGTTTTTTCTTGCGTAGTTCACACTTACTTCGCTCATCCAACTTCTAATATAAAATTACTATATTTTATGACTTGGATGCCATTTCTAAAATGGTCCTAGTGACTTGATTTTACAACATTGTGAGTTCAAATCATCGGTCCTTGGGGCCCCCTTCTTGGACAACACCAAAGCCGATTTATTTTATTTGTTTATTTATCATCTATCCTATTCAGTAAAAAAAAAATTACATTGGACTACAACTAATTACATAAATGCAGACACAACAATGAACTACGGTAAAGCAAATATTTAAAATAGAAAACAAAATAATTTTGTTAACAAATTCAAAAATTATATTAGATGAAATTAATTAATGAACCAAAGAAAAAAAAAGGACAAAAAATATCCGTGTGGCTGATGATTGTGTAAGTCTCGAGCGTGAGAGGTAGATTCAGGAAGAGTGAGGTTATGTCGTGGTCTAGGACTTGGACACCTTGCTCAGCCACAGCGGCTGGTCCCGCAGCCGAATGGCCGAATGGCCGAGATATAAAAGTTTGAATGTTAGCTTCTGTATGTTGATCTGATATGTTAATTTTTCTAGTTTTCAGGGGAACAAGCAGAAAAATTAATCAATAAGTGATACAGGCAACAAACTTTCCAGTTTGATAGGTATGAGTGTAAGGATCAATTTTGGGGCAGCCTTTAAAATGGGGTCCCTATTGAGTGTCCTCCAGTGAGATCTGAATTTTGAATTTTAATTATTTTTTACGGAGTTTCTAACCAATTTTTTGCTTATTACTATTTAACATTTTTGTAGCGATACGGTTTTACATATAAACAAAATTCAAAAATGTAAATTCTCAAAAAACAAAATGGCGGCCAATTGATTTTTAAAACATCAATATTTTGTCTGTTATTTTATGACTGACTGTTATAGATACGTGAAAGAAAAATTACACGTTGGGGTGTCACCCAAAATGGCGTCTCCATTTTATGACCTCCGGTGATTTTTTTTTTTGTTTAGCATACAATGTGGTATATCTTGATTGAAAAGAGATTTACGGCTAAATAATAAGAATAATCCATTTTTGAAACTATATTTAATATTTCTAATTAGATGAGGGAGCGTAGCGACTGAGTATCTCCATTCAACTCAAATGGCTCTTATTCTGTGATTCTGTGGGTGGGTCTGTGTACATCGAAAATCAGCCGAATCGCTGAATAGATTGCGCTGAAATTTTAAGCAGACATCTGGTATGTGATTACTGAGAACTGCTAACAAAATCAGCTAGATCCATTGCGATTCATACCTACAAGAAATAATAAATTGAAAAAATATGCTGCTAATGTTGGGAAACTATTTTTTTAAACGACTTTTTTAGTAAAAACCTAACTTGCCCTAGTCGGGTCAATGTGTGTATAGTATCTAGGAGGCTTTGGGAAATCCCCTTCGGGAGACAGCCTAAGCAAGCGGTGGGAAAACAGAAGAAGGTGTTATTGGATTGTCGATTGTGGTGTTTTTTGGGAATGGTATCTTTCTGTATTTTCGAAGATTAATTTAAATAAATACTGAATAATTATATCACTTAAATTATTGTTACTTACTACCCCTAACGTAAAAATTTGGGGGGCTCGTCACTTAATAGTTTCTTATTTTTACGTGCATGGTTGTGTGTCGATATGGAATCAAACCCTTTCGTGTCGCCGGGGTTTTGACGAGGACGCTGTCCCTTTTGGGACCTAATACAAGCCATGGGAAGGTTTCAGGTAAAAAATTCTGACGGATTTGTACGTGCATTGCGAATGGTATGTGAGGCGGAAACTCACCAGTGCAGGCTACGATGAGTGAATGCACCACTGTTGGCGCGCCTCCCGTTCCGCCACGGACGCGTTCCACTGTGCCCACCAACCTTGCCTCTGAGGCTGCCGGTGCAAGGTCGTCCGTGCAACCCGAGCTTGCGTCTCCAACGCAGATCAACGCCTTTTTGATATCGCAACCAGAGTTTGCTTCACCGTCGCCCGTTGCAGATAGTACAGGTTGCTCACGCATCCCGTGCTCGCGACGTCGCCAAGGGTTTGTGACATTGTTCCTCGAGAAACATATAGGGGATACCACGGTTCGTGCCCTCAAAATTGACATACCAATATTTGAAGGGCGTTTGGATGCAAATTCACCGGCTGAATTTCTTCAGCAACTCCCCTCGGTACGCAAACTGCAGTGCATCGCGACGGCATTGGCTGTTGCAGGAGATTCTTCCTGTAGCGCTAGTGGGTGATGCGCAACGCGGGTTTGGATGTCACGTGGGGGATACCCCTTTTGGGGATGGTTTTAAAGCAGGATTTCCTCAGGACCTTTGGAGAACCGGATCGCCTACGACGTCTGCGCATGGAAACGGAAAACTCGGACACAGCACCCTGATGAAGACCTTGCTCCTTTGTGCGGGTCATCAGAGCTTACAGCGAGCGTTTAGGATCCACAAGTCTGAAGAGGAGCTAGTGAACAGAGTCTTGGCCCAAGTTACTCCATTTACCCCGACAGGGCATTGCTAGGGAGGAACTTCACATCACTAAAAAGACCTAGAGGAAATGTAGGCCCCAGAGATTCAGGATTTGGTTTGGCGTAATTCGTGTTACCGCCCTCCTCCTTTGCCTGATACCTTCCTTTGAACGAGACCTCGCTTTCTACCCCACCAAGCAAACAACTTCAGATGCGTTGTCCAAACGTAAGGCGCCTACACTCCCTCGAGCTAGGTCAAACGAAATCCTGCAACCGGTGTGGAGGTAGAGGACACTGGGCTAAGCAATGCCCCACACCCCGCTCAGATCTAGGCACTATACCTACAACTAACACCAGGGAAACTCCCAAGGATGGGGGACCTTTACCTGCGAGGTCTTGCATGAAATCAGTAATGCAGGTAAGCCACGTCAAATGGGGAAAACTCCCATTTTAGATGTAAATATAGGAGATGCTTCTCTCCCCGCACTGATGGACACGGGATCGTGTGTCAGTTTACTAGGGGAGGTGGGTCTACAGGCAGCAGTAGCAGCAGGTGCTAAAGTATGCAATGTTTCGCGTTCATTGTTTTTTTAGCATCAGGGACTGCAGCAGCTACAGCACAGCTTCGAGTACACATCTGATGGTCCGGAGGTACGCGTCGGCAAAAATTCTTATTCTTGCCTGACCTTGCAGCCACCATTATCCTGGGACGAGACTTTCTCCAAGCAACAGGCATTTCACTGCACATAGCGGAAGGAGGCTGGACAGTTGGTACGTCCATACAGAGCTGATTCCTTTTTCAAACCAGAGTGTTAATAGTATGGGAGTATCAAGGGATATTGACACTGTCATGGGACTAAATTGGATTGCAACAGTTTGTTTTCCCTGACAGCAGCTGAGGATACAGTTATCCGGGACTACTGTATCTCCTGTTCGTTTATCTCCTCTTACTTAAACCCCGCGCCATTGGCCTGTGGCTTCAGGTCCACGTCGGCAGAAACAGGTTGATGACGTTGTAGCAGCTTGGCGTATAGTAGCTCCTATGTTACCAGGATTAAACTCGTACATCTCTACAGCAACACCCTGATTTGCAGAAAAACTTGTCCACTGAGGCGCAGTTAGTGCTTTGCGCCAATACAAGGGGGCTGTCAACATGATGAAACACTGATGATGATAACTGAGGATACAGTTTCCCGACTACTGGCTCTCCTGTTCGTTCATCTCCTCTATCTTCCGGGCACCATTGCCTGTGGCTTCAGGTCCAGGGCGGCAGAAACAGCTTGATGACGTGTAGCAGCGTTGCGTATAGTAGCTCCATGCTACCAGGATTCACTCGTACATCGCTACAGGAACAACCTGAATTGCAGCAAAACTTGTCCACTGAGGCGCAGTTAGTGTTTGCGACAATAGAGGGTGCTGTTCAACATGGTCCTCCGGAAGTGAATTTTTCCCTGGCTAAAGTCCTTCCCAAGATATGCCATATTTTCCCACGGCAGTCCCAGGGTTAACTACAAGAATTGAACATACAATTGACACAGGTAAAAACAGACCATCCAGATGCAAGTTGCGCCCGGTCAACAACAGCAAAAGGGTGATTCTCGATGGGCTCGTGGATGACCTGTTGGAGCAGGGTATCATACAACCTTCCAGCAGTAGTTGGACCTCTGCTCCAGTTTAAAGTTCCAAAAAAATCGGGAGGTCACAGACTGGCTGTGGACTACAGACAGGTCAATAAGCGCCTACTGTGCCACTATATCCTATGCCCGAATACAGAATGGGTGTTTGCACAATTGGGGCGAGCTAAGTGGTTTTCAACCCTAGACTTGTCTCAAGGTTTTCATCAGATATCCGTTTCTCCTGCAGATCGACATAAAACGGCTTTCATAGCCCTCGTGGAGTTCCTTCGAATACCTTCGTATGCCGTTTGGCCTCGCCGGCAGTCCTGCTCGGTTCCAGGAGCTCATGGATAATGTACTACACGACCTCAAGTACAAATGTGTCCCTGGCTTTTTTGGATGATTTTGTGGGTTTTTCTGAGACAGCAGAACAGCATGTCCGTGACGTGGATGCAGTACTGTTTACGCATTGAAGCTGCAATTTAACTATAAACCCACGAAAAGTTCAGCGTTTCAGCAACAACTGGGTTTTCTTGCCACCTTATTCGTCCCGGGGAATGTGCTCCTGACCCAGAGAAACTGGCTACATTAAAGAACTACCCATCACCCCACGGTTAAGGAGCTGCAGCGTTTCCTTGGTTTTGTTGGGTACTACCGGGCTTTTCTTCCAAATTTTTCCCAAGTGTCCTTGCCACTCACACAAGCCCTGTTGCGCAAGAACACGCAAAGGCGTTGGGAACAGAGAGAGGCAGCCGCTTTTCGGGCTCTCAGGATGGCCTCATTGATGCCACAGCACTAGCACTTCCCGATCTTAACAAACCATTCAGAGTGGAAACAGATGCCAGTGGTATTGGTATTGCAGCTGTACTTTTGCAAGAATTCAATAACGTATTCCGCCCCGTAGAATTCATAAGCCGGCAGTTAAAAAAGCATGAAGAACATTACACTGTGCAGGAGCTGGATGCCTGGCGGTTGTTTGGGCTGTTTTATAAGTTTCGACCCTATCTGGAGTTTTCACACTTCGACGTCCTTTTGTGATCATGCCTCTCTTACGTGGATGTTCAAACAGAACTTACTTCTAAGCCGGTGAAACGCTGGTTTTACGGTTGCAAGGTTTCGATTGCACTATACGGTTTCGTAAGGGCCGTGACAACAAAACCACTGATGCACTAAGCAGAGCTCCTTGTGCAGTAAGTGCAACAGGATCATTTTCCTCATTGCCTGAAGCACTGTTCCCTATTTCTATGTCTGACCATCTTCAAAAAGTGACTTTCGAAGCTGTCCCATGTGCAAAAGCAGTATTTTTTAGTGAATGATCTAGACATAACTGGTTCTGAAGGACAAACCTATGCTCATTGGACTTCAGAAAAAAGGATGAGGACCTTCGACCTTTAGCACACTTTATGCTCACAGGTGAGTTACCACAAATGTGCGGCTTGCAGCTTGGGTGGGAACAATGGCTAAAAGAAAGTACATTGGATGAGGAGGGCGTTTTAGTGAGGCCATTGCTGGACTCCAGGAACCGAAGAGGGAACTTACAGCAAAAACCCGGCTTCCTAAAGTTCTACGGTCCTTGGTGTTGTCAGCTGAACACAACCACCCATTAAGTGGGCATGGCGGGTTCTTCAGACTTTTTAAAAAGGGTACAACGCTCTTTTTTTTTGGATGGGGATGCGTCCCGATATTGCTAAATTTGTTCGCTCTTGCAAATCTTGCCAAACTTTGAAGCCTATTCGTCAGAAACCAACAGGCAAAATGGGACAGCAGACTTCCCAGTGGCCCATGGATGAACTCAGCGTTGACCTTGTGGGGCCACTTCCGACATCTCCACGCCATTTCAACCACTTATTGGTAATTGTGGACAAATTCACCAATACTTGGAGATATTTCCTATTAAAAAACCCCAATACCTCATCTATAGTCCGATGTATGGTGGAAGTATTTACAAGGCATGGGTTCCCCAAGAGCATTTCAAGTGACAATGAAAGCCATTTGTCAGTGCACTGTTTGGGAAGGGTTACTGTCTCATATGGGAATCATTGAGAGGCACACAGTCCCCTACCGTCCGGCGGGACAAATGGTAAACGGTACAATGCGACTCTCAAGGAAAATCTCAAGGCATACTGTGACACACTCGGGATTGGGACTCTTGTTTGCCTGAAATACTCTTTGCTCTTCGTACTTCCCGTTAGCTCAGTTTTCTGGGTACTCTCCAGCTTTTTTAGTCTACGGAAGAGAACTTCGAGCTCCATGGTCCCCACAAGATACAGAAGACGGAATAGAAAACAATATCAATTTGCCAGCGGAAACCAACAATTTTGCAGCAGACCTGTTAAACCGTCTGACTGATGCTCGGATTTTGCAGCTGATTTGGTCGGAAAACTGCATGATAGTCAAAAGACAAGATACGACTCCGGACCAAAGATGTTGAGTTTTTGTGTAGGTGACTTGGGGTGGCGAGACCAACACCACTCTCAGTGATGCAAGTAAGGGGATTTCGGCAAGCCTAGCTCCAAACGAGATGGACCATACATGCTTGTGCGAAAGATTGGCAATAACGTGTATGACCTTGTAGACCCGCGAACGGGTAAATCTGCTGGTCATGCAAACATTGACCAACTGCTGGCCAATAGGTCCACCTGACTGGGCCCCGATAACTGACTTTCCTCCAGCACCAGTGTCCGGCCTGCGCCCCCACCCCTAAAGCTGACCATCCTTACAATCTTCGTCATCGTGTGGTCTGAAGAAAAAGGGGGAGAAAGTTAGGTATAACCTAACTTGCCCTAGTCAGGTCAATGTGGGTGTAGAGTATCTAGGAGGCATTAGAATCCCCTTCGGGAGACCCGCCTAAGCAAGCGGTGGGAAAAACAGAAGAAGGTGTTATTGGATTGTCGATTGTGGTGATTTTAGGAATGGTTTCTTTCTGTATTTTCGAAGATTAATTTAAATAAATACTGAATAATTATATCAGCATTGATTATTGTTACTTACTACCCCTAGACGTAACAAGACTATGGTTTATTTCTCGATTTGGTTAGTCGAGAACGGAGAAACACTCCCGTAGGTGTAATTGTTATTATTTACTTCAATTCAGAAATTAAAAAAGCCCGCCCCAACCGGGAATCGAACCACGAATCTCCCGCATTCCAGACAGCGTCTTAACCACTAGACCATCAGGACGGGTACATTTTAATCTCTGAATTGTAGTTGCATTATACATATGAATGGATGGAACAGTACTGCAACGAATATCTGCTGCCTTTGAACTGATCACCAAACATTAATTATAATGACATTGACCTTTACGCAGCTACGAGCGAGGCTTTATTTCCCGATTTGGTTAATCGGCAAACACTCCCGTAGGTCAAAATATAAATAAATCAATATTAGTTAATAAATCCATTCGGATGTATAATCCAACTACAATTCAGAGATTCAAATTACCCGTCCTGATGGTCTAGTGGTTAAGACACTTGTCTGGAATGCGGGACATCCGTGGTTCGATTCCCGGTTGGGGCGGACTTTTATTTTTTAATTTCTGAATTGTAGTAAATAATATCAATTACACCTACGGGAGTGTTTCCCTATTAACCAAATCGAGAAATAAACCCTCGCTCATACCTGCGTAAAGGTAATGGACGTTATTATAATGTTTGGTGGTCAGTTCAAAGGCAGCAGATATTCGTTGCAGTACTGTTCCATCCATTCAGATCTATAATGCAACAACAATTCAGAGCTTAAAAATGTACCCGTCCTGATGGTCTAGTGGTTAAGACGCCTGTCTGGAATGCGGGAGATCCGTGGTTCGATTCCCGGTTGGGCGGACTTTTTTAATTTCTGAATTGTAGTAAATAATGACGATGGTTTTTTTTTTTTTTTTTAAATTTGTTTGTTATTTGTCTGGATATGAAATGCAGTGCCCGAGGTTTATCGAATATTGCACGCACTATTTTCAGTTATGCGTTGGAGTGGATAGACTCTAAGTACGAATTTATTTATTTTATATATTCGGAATTAGAACACGCTGCCCGACGGCTTAGGTCGCGGGGAGCATGGCATTGCATTAGTTACGCCACCGTGTTTGAACGTTATCGTGTAGAGTTTTACCAAAGATTATAGTAGGCTTTTCTTTTTTATTTGTTGTTTGATGAAACTATTTGTTTATTTATCCAATAAATCACAGCTTAGTTCACTTCCTACAATAAATAGACAATAAACACCCCAAGCAAACCGTAAAAGGCTTAAAGATTTTAGACCTTTCACAGTCATACTTATTTTTGTTTATATCATCAGTTCTGTATTGACATTAATTTTACCAACAGTCATTGCAGCTTAATTTTTTCTTTGTTACAGTTAAAAGTGCAATACAGCAACTGTTACGTAGTCATGAGAAAAAATGGCGATGTTCGACTGTCCGTCGTATGAAGCATATAGCGCGCGACTCTTATTCGGGAGGTTAGGCCATGAGTTCAATGCCCGCCACCGGCAATCCTGACTGAAATCTGTTCTAAGGGTTTCTTCGATGAGTCCTCTTAAACATCCTTAGGGCATTCCCATCACTACTACCATAATCCATCTTGAAGCCTTCTTAGCCTAGATACAAACATATTAACTATTTCTTGCCATTGTAAAGAACGTAAGCTCATTTTGATAAATAAAGATAAAAAACAAACAAACAAACACGAAATAACTAGTGACTAGTATAAGGACGCCTGAAGAGCATGTAAATCATTGCTTAATTTAATTTAATATCCTGTTTGAATTTGAAACCAACATTTTGGTGTGATAATTACATTGTTGTTATTATCTTTTCAAACTTTACTGATTTTTAGATCATAATTTCGTCTGAATTTATGTAATTAGCTTTATTTGGTTATCCTCCTTTGTAAATATACCGGCAGGCAAAACAAATTGGGGAACGCAACAAACCATATAAAACCAATAATCCTTATATTTAGGTTGTAGATAAAGGAATGTAGAAACAATATACAAAAAACCGCTGCTCAAAATCCAATTTTTACTTTGAGCAACTGATTCCAGTTATTTGAATATAATTGTTGATTCTGAGGTTATGTCCCGTCAAAAAGATTTCAAAAAAATAATCCGCTCCTTTATTAAGTCCCTCTTACATTCTACTTACTTTTCAGACGTCTTTACTGCATTCTTTAGAGATCATATTTGGGTCTAGGGATTGCCTTTAAGTATGCGACGGCCAGAGAGCACTAGCCTTGCCCGGGCCACCTAGTTTTTAATCCATTTAACGTAAATTACTTTTACGATAATTTGGAAAAAGTTATGCATAAACATAAATTTACACCAGAGAGTATATATAATTGTGATGAGACTGGCTTTTGACTGTTACACAACCCCCAAGTGTGATTAGTAATCGGGGGACAAAACAAGTTGGTCAGGTAACATCACAGGAGCGAGGCGTATTGGTCACAATGCTCGGATTTATCAACGCGCTAGGGAATATAATTCCACCAGTTTTTGTATTCCAAAAGTAAATTATAAAGATTACATGCTGCATGGAGCTCCAACTGGAAGCTTGGGTTTGGCCAACAAAAGTGGCTGGATGACGGAGAACAATTTCTTCAAAAGTATGATACACTTCGTAGCGTACGCCAGGCCAACGCAAGACTTACCGGTATTGCTATTGCTAGATAATCACGAGTCACACATCTCGATTGAGACAATTACCTATGCAAAGGAAAATGGGGTGGTAATGTTGACATTCCCTCCTCATTGCAGTCACCAGTTACAGCCATTGGACCTTGCCGTTTATGGGCCTTTTAAACAATATTTTAGAAGGAGCCAGAATGACTGTATTTTAAATAATTATATATCTGATATAATTATATATTAGAGTCAAGATCTTTGGCACTAAATTGTTATCAAGATTTGAACACAAGAATGATGGTTGAACACAAGAATGAAGATTCGCGTTCGGTGGTTTCTTCCGCGAAAGATTGATTACTCCCTGATTTGCTGTTCCTGATTTTTGGCAAACCTCATATTCGTTTGAGTGGGATCGTCTAATAAATCAGTTTTTTTCTTTTCGTTTTTATTTTTTTATGTTTTTTTTTTCTTCTTCTTTTTTCTTTCTTTCTTTTTTTTCTTTTCTTTTCTTTTTTCCTTTTTCTTTTCTTTTCTTTTTCTTTTCTTTTTTCTTTTCTTTCATTCCCTACCCCCCTTTTTTTTTTTATATATTATTCGATTCATTCATAAATTGCATTTAATATCCCTTTTTTTTTGCTATCAAATTTGTTGAGTATTTAATGCATTGTTGTAATATTACTATTTCAAAGTTCATTGTTGTGTCTGCATCTATGTAATTAGATTTATTTAGTTGTCCTCCTTTGTAAATCAGTTTTTATAACTGAATAGGATAGACGTTAAATAATAAATAAATAAATAAATAAATAAATAAATAAATAAATAAATAAATAAATAAATAAATAAATAAATAAATAAGTAAAAATAAAAAATAAATAAATAAATAAATAAATAAATAACCAGCAACCATGGTAAACCGATCACCATCTATAACCTGGCAGAACACGCAGGTAATGCTTTTTACAAATCGTTTACCCCGAACAACATCAAAAGTAGCTTTGCAAATAGAGGAATATATCCTTTCAATAAGGACAACTTTTCCGAACAAGATTCTTGGCTTCGAAAGTAACTGATCGGCCTCTACTAGATCAGACAGCTTCGTCGCCGCAACAAGGCACCTGTCCGCCAGATGTAGACCTACAGATAGCGAGCACCTCCAAAACTGTCGTCTCTCCGGAAGATGTTAGACCATTTCCGCAAGCACCTCCACGGACCGGAACCGTCGCGGTTGATTCTGAGGTTATGTCCCGTCAAAAAGATTTCAAAAAAATAATCCGCTCCTTTATTAAGTCCCTCTTACATTCTACTTACTTTTCAGACGTCTTTACTGCATTCTTTAGAGATCATATTTGGGTCTAGGGATTGCCCTTAAGTATGCGACGGCCAGAGAGCACTAGCCTTGCCCGGGCCACCTAGTTTTTAATCCATTTAACGTAAATAACTTTTACGATAATTTGGAAAAAGTTATGCATAAACATAAATTTACACCAGAGAGTATATATAATTGTGATGAGACTGGCTTTTGACTGTTACACAACCCCCAAGTGTGATTAGTAATCGGGGGACAAAACAAGTTGGTCAGGTAACATCACAGGAGCGAGGCGTATTGGTCACAATGCTCGGATTTATCAACGCGCTAGGGAATATAATTCCACAAGTTTTTGTATTTTCAAGGGTGAATTATAAAGATTACATGCTGCATGGAGCTCCAACCGGAAGCTTGGGTTTGGCCAACAAAAGTGGCTGGATGACGGAGAACAATTTCTTCAAAAGTATGATACACTTCGTAGCGTACGCCAGGCCAACGCAAGACTTACCGGTATTGCTATTGCTAGATAATCATGAGTCACACATCTCGATTGAGACAATTACCTATGCAAAGGAAAATGGGGTGGTAATGTTGACATTCCCTCCTCATTGCAGTCACCGGTTACAGCCATTGGACCTTGCCGTTTATGGGCCTTTTAAACAATATTTTAGAAGGAGCCAGAATGACTGTATTTTAAATAATTATATATCTGATATAACTATATTAGAGTCAAGATCTTTGGCACTAAATTGTTATCAAGATTTGAACACAAGAATGATGGTTGAACACAAGAATGAAGATTCGCGTTCGGTGGTTTCTTCCGCGAAAGATTGATTACTCCCTGATTTGCTGTTCCTGATTTTTGGCAAACCTCATATTCGTTTGAGTGGGATCGTCTAATAATCATTTTTTTCTTTTCGTTTTTCTTTTTTAATGTTTTTTTTTTCTTCTTCTTTTTTCTTTCTTTCTTTTTTCCCTTTTTTTTCTTTTTTCTTTCTTTCTTTTCTTTTCTTTTCTTTTTTCTTTTTTTTTCATTCCCTACCCCCCTTTTTTTTATATATTATTCGATTCATTCATAAATTGCATTTAATATCCTTTTTATTGTGTCTGTACTTATGTCATTAGACTTATTTATTTATCGTCCTTTATAAATCAGTTTTTTCAACTGAAAGGATAGACGTTAATAAATAAATAAATCAAAATAAATAAATAAATAATAAATAAATAATAAATACATAAATAATAATAATAAATAAATAAATAAATAAATAAATAAATAAATAAATAAATATATAAATAAATAAATAAATAATTAACCAGCAACCATGGTAAACCGATCACCATCTATAACCTGGCAGAACACGCAGGTAATGCTTTTTACAAATCGTTTACCCCGAACAACATCAAAAGTAGCTTTGCAAATAGAGGAATATATCCTTTCAATAAGGACAACTTTTCCGAACAAGATTCTTGGCTTCGAAAGTAACTGATCGGCCTCTACTAGATCAGACAGCTTCGTCGCCGCAACAAGGCACCTGTCCGCTAGATGTAGACCTACAGATAGCGAGCACCTCCAAAACTGTCGTCTCTCCGGAAGATGTTAGACCATTTCCGCAAGCACCTCCACGGACCGGAACCGGTCGCGGTCAGCGTGGCCGTAAGAAGGGCAGAACCACAATTCTTACTGATACACCAGAAAAAGACTCCCTTGAACAAGAGCATAATAAAAGAAAAATCAAAGTAGAGAGCCAAAATGGTAAGGCTGCGTGTAGGCCTGTAAAAAAGCCAGCAAGGCGGTGCCTTCAAACTTGTTTGACTAGCAGCAGTAAAGATGAAGATGATGCTCAGGTTATCGATTGTTCGTCATCTGAAGCAGAAGATTTGGATCCAGAAGAAAGTGGCGATGGTATCGTTATCGTTGACCATGGTGTAGAGAATTTACTGGCAGATGATTTTGTTATTGTTTTCATCCGGAGATGGCAGTGAGAAAAACATCAACTTTGTGGGGCGAATTATGGAAAAAAAGCGAGGACATTTTTCAATGTCAATTCTTACGTAGAAAAGACACAGGTGGTAGCAGCTTCTTCTACCCTAAGCAAGAAGACATTTCTGATGTTCATAAAGAACAAATATTGAAACGTCTGCCGCATACGGTTAGAAATAAAGGAGGCGGGACTTCCCGGACCAAGTCGTTCCTGTTTTTTACAATGGACTTGTGAAGTTTGAGGGGGTTAATGGTGTTGTTAAATAGCCTTCAGCTAACAAAATAATAATGTTTTGTATTTAAAATTAAATAAATAAAATGATGTCTTTAGAATGCTTAATGGATGGTTATTTCTGTGTTTTTAGGCCTGTCCCATTTAACAACCACATGGTTCATAAATGGAACACATGTCGACTTTCTAATTTGTACCTGTACGGTTATTAAAAAGAAATAGTTCGTGAACAACAAAATCTGAAATTTATGTCTAAAGGGTGGCTCTTAAAGTTGGCTATTTCCAATTTTCGAAAAAAAAATTTGAGGAAATAATAATTAAAATGTGAAAAGTGTCCAATTTATGCACCCTCTCTCCCTACCTAGTGACTAGTAAGGACACCTGAAGAACAGCAATTCATTACTTAATTTAATTTAATATCCTGTTTGAATTTGTAACCAACATTTTGGTGTGATAATTACATTGTTGTTATTACTTTTTCAAACTTTACTGATTTTTAGATCATTGTTTCGTCTGAATTTATGTAATTAGCTTTATTTAGTTATCCTCCCTTGTAAATAAGTTTTTTAACTGAATAGGATAGACAAACTATGGCCAGTTATACAACGGGTAAAACTCATTGAAATGAAGAGAATGCAATGCGGTAATCCAACATATATTACATTGTATGATGCGGAATGCGATGGTGTGGTATAGCCCACTGAGATGGATTTTGTAATTTCTGAATAATATACAATTAATATAATACATAACTTTTATTTTTAGCTTATTATTATTAATTTTTAAAACAAGATTTTGAAGTAAACAAAGGAATTCATATAAAACTTAAGTATATTTAAAGAACATTCCTTCCCCTCTCCCCCCCCCCCTCTCCACCAAATGAAAGTCAACACCTAATAATATGTAAAAGGAAGTAAAATCGTGTGGCTCGTTGGTCTTCTCGTTTGCCTCCTGCTTCCAATGCAGAAGGTTTAGGGCTCGATTCCCGCTAGAGTCAGAAGTTTTTTAACTTCTGATTTGGCCTTAAGTCCATCAGTTTATGTCTTTGGAATTTGTAAACGGGGACTTTTGGAGCCGTCATAGCAACGAGGCACATAATGGTTGATTCTGGCGTTGATCCGCGGGTGTTCGCACTGTCATTACCACTGATTGCTATATTAAAAATATATCGATCTTTGGTTGGTTATCGCTCACTCGTCGATCGCGTCGGGGCCTACAGGGTTGGATTGGTCGCTTTGGTTTACTGTCCCCCACTGTGAATCAGTTATGTGACTGAGTGGGTATAGACTCTAAATACTTTTTTAATGATGTGAAAATGAACACATTGTTTACTGTAAAGGGATGGGGACTGTAATGGGGAAAATAGTAAAAACTAACGTTAATTTAATACAATCTAACGAGTACGTGTTTCCCTTTCAGACCCTGTACTCACAAACGTGAGGGTCAACTTTAAAAATTGAATCCGGGTATATAAGTTTTTTTTTAAATTTGACCCATTTTTTTTAATTTTTTAAAATTTAATTAAAAAAAATAGATTTTTTTTCTTATGCCAATGGGACAAAAAGTGAATTTTTGAGAGAAGATTGAAAATGCAAATCTGCGAAAACAGGCTAAAAATGGAAAAAATCGTAAAATTCGCTTTTTTCCCCGGAATTTAATAAATCTCTAGTATGACTATTATTTGAGGTACAAAAAATGCAAAAGGTTCAAAAATTCAGAAAAAAATCTAGTTTTAGAAATGTGTTTTGAATTTAGAATTTACTTAAATTGAAGCTTTATTCAAAAGACAAAAATTTCCCAAAAGTTCTGAATAACGCGATTTAAAATTTTGAAAAACACTAAAAATCTTAGAAAACATATGAACTTTGAATTTTTACTTAAAATTACTATATTAGAAAAAATTATCTCGGGTCTGAAAGGGCTAAGGCTATTGTACGCACCTCTTGCCGATAAGTTGAAAGTCGAAGAAACATCCCAGAACTGTTTTGTGAATGGAAGAGGGACTCACATTTAAACAGAAAATAAATTGTTAATTTTTTGGGGCGGGACATAAAATCACTATTGACCATTATGTATCGTTTTTTTTTAAGTGTAGCCTGCTCATCTGGTGAAAAATTAAATTTAGAGAATTGGTTTTATGGAAAAGTTTCTAAACACCTTTGGCTTCCTCAAAAATGTAAGGGAAAATAGACTTTGTGAAACAACAGTTAGTGTACGTATTTTTGTCAGACGGTACAAAACTCGAAAAACTCGTAATGTGCCGTTTGACAAAAAAATCGTGATCCAACTTTTATTACAGAAATCCATTTTTCCTTATACTTGCTGGAAGCTAAAGGTGTTAAAAATTTATATCCAGAAAACAGCTTTTCAAAATTTAATTTTGCACTATATTTGCAGGCTAAACTATACTTAAAAAACGACATAAAAACTGATAGCGAGGTTATGTCCCCCCCCCACCTATTTTGTTTTGCTGTCTTGTTGTTTTTGTTGTGTTTTTGTTGTTGTTTTTGTGTTAGGTACTCTTTCATTCATCCAACTTTCATGGACTTTTAAGGTGTTGACCCTAGGATAATTACAACAGCCTTAACCCTTTTCACATTCCGCAAAACAAATTGTCTTGCACACGTTCGGTTTGCAACGATGTACAAGTAAATAGAACTACTTTGAATTGTCCATATCTTCCATATCCAACTGAAACAGTTTCATGCCAAAGAGGATGGTGAAAATTGTCCATCTCTTGCATCTCCAACTGGAAACAGTTTCATGCCAAAGAGGATGGTGGAAATTGTCCATCACTTGCATCTCCAACTGGAAACAGTTTCCTGCCAAAGAGGATGGTGGAAATTGTCCATCTCTTGCATCTCCAACTGGAAACAGTTTCCTGCCAAAGAGGATGGTGGAAATTGTCCATCTCTTGCATCTCCAACTGGAAACAGTTTCCTGCCAAAGAGGATGATGGAAATTGTCCATCTCTTGCATCTCCAACCATAGAGTTACCATACTGTTAGTAGCTAGAGTTCTCACTCGCGCACGGATCGCTAGCAGATTGAACAATCCAAGATGGCTAATTATTTACTACAATTCAGAAATTAAAAAAGTCCGCCCCAACCGGGAATCGAACCACGGATCTCCCACATTCCAGGTGAGCGTCTTAACCACTAGACTATCAGGATGGGTACATTTTAAGCTCTGATTATTGTAGTTGCATTATACATCTGAATCTTCATCAATCAATCTTCTTGTTTTGACAACTTCTAGATGGGCCAAGTTGTAGATTGTCACAAAATCGCTCACAAAATTAACTTTACAAAAAAAACAATAGATCAAAAAGATCAAAAAAATATTCAAAAAGGAAGATGGCAGTGACCATGTACAAGTCACAAGCAAGTTAGCTCTGGACAAAAAATTGTTTCTCCTGTTTTACAGTGAGTGTGTATTTGTATTTCATATCAGTGGAATCATTTAAGAAAGATACAGCAGCACCAGTGTTAGTGTGTGAGTTAATCCATTTATATGGGCAATATTTAAGTTTATAATATTGAAAATTGGCTTCAAATTTTGTTTGGTATGACATTTGTTTGTAACCATGGTGGCCAATTTGAGTATTGTTTTCTTGCATACTAAGCTCTTTGCATGAAGATATGACACTCTACAAGTATAACCAAGCATTCTGAAAGTCATCAATTCAAGGATGGTGTCTGCAGTGTGCCGTGTGGCTGGGTGGTTGAGGTTTTTACTTTTTATTGTAATGTTTACATTTGTTTTTCTACAATGAAATTTCTAATGCACATTTTAATGACAAAATTCAAGTTATCGTTTCAGTGGTAAGATGTGTACTTGGTTGTGCTCCTGAACGACATTTTACATTTCTGCGTTAAGTTTGAGTGGATTGCCATATATTACTAAGCCTCCTCTTGTGTCGGTATCAAGTGAACGTAGGCATAAATCTAAAATTAAGTGTTTCCTTCTTATCATTCTGTGTTTTGACCCTGTTACTTTGTGGTGACATCCAATCATCCTGGTCCTATTCACCTTTAAAAAATTCCGATGTAACTCTTTACTACCAGAACACCCAAAGTCTCAACAATAAATTCAATGAATGTGAATGAACCCTGCCTGGAATTTGAATCTTTCGACGTCGTTGCTTTCTCCGAGACCTGCTTAGTGACACTACACCGAATTGTGAAATCCCGCTCAGTAAGTCATTTACGCTCTTCAGACGTGATCGTGCTACCCGTGGTGGTGGAGTATGATTGGAGTGAACAATTTATCTTGGCCTGCTAAACGAGAAAGGACCTTGAGACGAACTGTGAAATAGTGTGGGTGGAGCTACTCATAACCAAATAATAAAATATTAATCGGTTGTTACTACAGACCACCTAGTGGTAGCCACGTTGATCTTGAGCAATGTTTAGAATCCGTGCTAAAGGCTCATCCTAGAGCGCCGATAATATTGGTTTGGTGATTTCAATTTGCATATAAGTGGTCCACTCCACAAACTGGTAATGAAACTGATGGTTGTGACCAATGGTTTATCCAGCATTTTATTGATGGTCTTGGTCTAAATCATTACATATGGGCTTAACACAAGAAAACATTCAAACTCTTGACCTCGCTCTATCATCTCTCGATAAAATGACAGTCTCTCTGGCAGAAATTTGATCTCTTCCGATCACCTATCTTTGGACCTGTCATTTCTGCCACTATCTAAACTAGAAGACCTTGGTCCATTGATATCCTCAGAGAAGTGCGATGTGGAATAGGACCTGTTTGGTGGATGTAAGGCATGCTCTTGTACTTCTTCCGTGGAACCAATTGGAAGATATGCCGATGTTGATGATGTAGTTCATATGTTTTACGAGTGGACTTCAAATGTTATTCAAGACCACGTTCCACACAGCAGCCCAAAAGTCGGCGGTTTCCTTCATGGTATCAGCGTGAAACGCTAACGGCGCTCAAGAACAAAAACAGGGCATGGCTACAATGGAAGCAATTTCCTAGCCCACATTCACGTCATATGTTCGAGCATTTGCGGAGGCTTGCTAACAACGTATCAGGAATGACTATAAGGATTATAGTGATCGTATGACACTATGATCAAGAACTAATCCTAAAAGGTTTTGGACTCTTATTAATTCTCGTCGCAATACTGGAAAGAATTCCCCCTGAAGTGTTTCATTTAACAATGTATTTGCTTCTAAATTAGATCGTACTGAGCTTTTTAATCAATATTTCTATGGCAATTTCACTGTTCCTTCTGACCCAGCTGTGCCTATTAACATACCGGTATCTAATGTCTCCTCTCACAGTATTAATAACATATCTACTACACCTTCTGAGGTAAGACAAACTTATAAATAATCTTCAATCTAGTCGTGCGACTGGCCCAGATGGTATTGGAGCTATATTTCTTAAAAATTGTTCATCTGTTTTGTCTCAACCTTTGGCTGTCATATTAAATAAGATTTTTATGACAGGTAATTTTCCATCTGCCTGGAAACAGGCAAATGTCATACCATTGTTTTAAAGCAGGAGACAAAACATCTGTGAAATGCTATAGACCAATATCAATTCTTCCGATTCTGTCTGCCATATGCGAAAGAATTGTCCATCATCGTCTCTTGGCCCCACTCTTCCACTTCTTTCGCCTGAACAACACGGATTTCTCCCTAACTGTTCATGTCTCACCAATCTTGCAGTCCTCCAACATCATGCCACTAATGCCCTGGAAAACCGATCCCAGCTGGACGTTGCTACATTGATATTGCAAAGGCATTTGATTCTGTAAGCCACAAACACCTTCTTTACAAGATCAAAGAGCGTTTTGGTGTGAGTGGTAATTTCCTTAAGCTCATTGAGAATTTTCTTACAGATCGAAAGCAACGTGTAATTATTGCCGGTTCATCTTCCTCTTGGTTACCAGTGCTATCTGGTGTCCCTCAAGGCAGTGTATTGGGCCCTCTCCTTTTCGTGTTGTTTGTAGACGATCTTGTAGACAGACTTAAACCGTTTGCTTGTGATTTTCTGTTGTACGCTAAAATTGTAAAATTTTTAAAATTGTGTCGAAATTATGTGATGCAATCGTTCTTCAAGATGCATTAACAGCGTTTTCTCAATGGTGTTTGGATGGCTTCTCCGTCCTAATCCTGATAGTGCTCAGTGTTAACAATTTCATTGCGGAAATTACCATTAGTTTGTAATTATATTTGTCGGGGCAAGTCATCAGCGAGTTTACTAAAATGAAAGATCTTGGTTCATTATAGATTCAAAATTCCTTTTCATTGAGCACATTTCCAAAATAACTTCAAAAGCCATGTCCCTATTGGGTTTATTATATAGGTTCACTGATATTCGTGACCCAACTGCTCTAAAATCATATTTCACGGCTGGTTTTTACCTGTGATTGAGTACTGTACTCCAATTTGGGCATTATCAGCTGATACCAACATTAAAAAATTAGATAGAGTACTTTCATTTTTCTGTGCAATTGTACGTCATCGTGTCCCAGCTTTTAATGCCTGGTCTCGTCAACAAATTATGAGTGAACTTTTCATGACAGATCTAGCCACTCGAAGACAAACGCTATGACATGTCCTTCTTGCACCGTATCATCAATGGCATTTTCCGGTCCACCAGTCTTGTCTCCATGTTTCCACTTCATGTTCCATCCCGCTTTACTAGGCTTACGCACCTTTTCCATGTAGCTAGACCTAGACTTTCTATTACCCGTAGATCAATCACCTTTCGTTTACCTTCCTTTATAATAATTTACCTAATTTACCAAAGTTCGACATATTCTCTGATTTTAATACTTTCAAAAAATCAATCCGTGATTGGACTGCAGTTGAAGGTCATTAGCATTTCCCCCTCTATTCTTTCAAACATTTTTTACTCTTATGTTTGTTGCACTTATAATTTTGATATATTTGTTTATTGTTAATTAATATTTTTAATTGTTTGTTAATTTGTAGGTTTATTAATTGTAATTTTAATTTTTACTTATTTATATATTTTTTATGATTGTCTATGTAAAATGGTACTTGTGCTGTACGAGACTCTTATATAAATAAATAAATAAATAAATAAATAAATAAATAAATAAATAATAGGGCTGTCTTCTTTTTTAAAGTAAGGTATCTTTAATAGCTTTGTGACTCTGTCAGATGTTCAAAACTTTGTCGAACCTTAAATTGAATTGAATAATTCATTGTACCATATTGTAACATAGATTTTTAATTTAATTTTGTTGTATTTTGTACATTCTTTTCTATTATAGCCATCACTAATTTGTAAACCGGTCCAGGTGGGTTCCTCTCGGTCTGTTTTACGTAACAAAACAAATATATCTAGGCCTAAATGCAATATATAATATAAATATAATATAATAGTTAAAGTTAATTAAGTTCTTTATTTAGCAATAGATAAATAAATACATATGCACATTTAATTAAAGGCTTTACAAAAATGCCTTTCCTTTTGAAAGAGGATGATGTTTATTAGGTTTAAGGGCGCGTCAACCGTTAGGTCATATTGCGCCTCCTGTGATAATGTAGTTGTTTATTAGTTAGTTTATAACTATATATTTTCCAAAGGGGAGGAACGTAAGGGGTGACGTGGGGAGACGCGGGGTGGACAGGCTTGTGCTGGTCAGAACCAGCCACAAGCAAGGGGAGGGCATGGGAGTAGGTGGCCGGGGGCAAGGGGCCGGGGCGGGATCATGGCCGGGGTCGGGTCGGGGGGGCCTGTGGCCTGTGACGAAATCAGGCCGGGCTCAGGCAAAGGACAGAGGGAAAGGGAGGGTATGGGGAGGGCAGGGGTTGGTGGTTCCCTCCCCCACGTCGTGGTCGTCTTCGTGTGTGTCATCGTCCGTGTTGTCATTGTCGTCATCGTCGGGGAGGTTGTCAAAGGGAAGGGGAATGTTCCGACGACGACCGCCAGAGCTCGCATCTAGATTCTTGGAGTAATATACTGCCTCTCTTACTAGCTGATATTTGTGTTAGTATTAGTAGTATTCATACTGATGTTTGTATACATTACTCAATTGACGACTCGAAATGGGCGGAGCTTAAAACGATAGATAGGTCACGTGACTAGTATTGGGTATAAATCCTTATTTCGCAAGCTGGCGCCTGCTGAACGGCGCATCACTTATCACGCTCTAACTTTTATTCTATTCATTATTTGGACAACACTTAAATGAATAATATTTAGCAAACATATCATTCCTTGTAATAGCGATTATTCCGATTGTTTTGACAAAGTCGTTAGCTTGTTATAACAATGTACGCATCACACAAGTGAAATTTATCAATGACATAAGTTTTTCTCATTAGTTAATTTGACAAAAACTACTGATCGGATTTCGACAAGGATTCTTTGTAAGAATGCACCAGACTTTTTAGACAAGAAATAAACTAACTTTCTAGATAGAAAGTGCACTGAACGAAAATTGACAGCATAGAGTAATATGCAGCGTGCACTTTTTCACGGCTCATCCGCACGTCAAGAGTGCGTATTTTAGATAAAAACACATACCCTGCATATTACTCTATGCTGCAAAGTTTCGTTCAGTGCACTTTCTATCTAGAAAGTTAGTTTATTTCTTGTCTAAACAGTCTGATGCATATTTTTAAAGAGGTCTTGTTGAAATCCGATCAGTAGTTTTTTGTCAAATAAATTATTGAGAAAACTTTAGTCATTGATAATTTTCACATGTATGATGCGTACATTGTTATAACAAGCTAACGACAGTGTCAAAAAAATCAAAAAATCGCTTTTACAAAGAATGATATATTTGCTAAATATTATTCATGTAACTCTTGTCCAAATAATGAATAGAATAAAAGTAAGAGCGGGATAAGTGTTGCGCCGTGAAGCAGGCGTCAACTTGCGAAATGAGGATTTATACCAACTAATTCCGCCATGTTGCCTCGTGACGTCAGGAGGCGGGTACAATTCAAGTCGTCAATTAAATGCCATCATCATCATTATCATCATCAAAATCAGTTGAGAACGTGTTTTTGTTGTGCATCCGTTTTTTCCTTCGTTTCACTTCTCCCTACCAAAAACTAGCCTACTTTCTAGGAAAAAGGGGAGTTATAATCCATAATGCCAATATGTTAGTTTAAACAGCCGCCAAATTTTGCCCAATTATTCGGCCATATTGGAATCTTCAATCTGCCAATGGCGGCTATAGCTGCCGGTAAAGGCGTGCTATCTCTAGCTACTAACAGTATGTCTCCAACTGGAAACAGTTTCCCGCCAAAGAAGGTGGTGGAAATTATGGCCTCTCCACACACCCCATAAAAAGATTAACTTCGACCAAACAAATTTAGCTGCTGGGCGGGCAAGAATCCGTTGCAGCCATGCCATGTTACGTAATATCCATTGTGGAATATTTGTATTATTTATTTACTATAAGCAAATCATTCTTATCTTATGATTTAGTACAGTAGAGTAATTAACTTGATTTACATCTGTTTGTGTATTTATAATGCTGGTACTTACTTGTACTTATATGATTGTAAATTAGTAGGTATTGAGATTTTTTAAGTGGTTAATTTTTGTAATCAATATTATATTTATAGTGGTATGTTCATATATGGTAGGTAATTGTAGGGTTATTACACTAGGCATTCGCAGGGTTCCTGTAATAACGTTCAAAAATTCTTAACTGAGGTACAAGTTCCACCCAAAGTTGGTGCAATGTGGTATTTTGGCAAGTTATTTGTTGCTGTCACACTCGGTAAGTATATACACTTTTAAAAACAGCATTTTACATTTCAGCCTAAAAATTATTAAATTTTCTTTGAGATATTAAAAAACAAGCGGATTTGTCATTCAAATTCACGAATAAAATATTTGAATTTGATGATCGTTGTTCTCAAGTCGTATTATTTCATCTAGCTTATCTCTAATGTCATGCAGTTTATGATTTCTTGACACCCATGACTTTATATATATATATATATATATACATCACACATATAAGAAAAACTTCTAAAAATACAGCCAAGCCTTACACACTCAAAAGAAATGAGATCTAAAAAACGGGCCAAGCTCATCTACACTTCCACATTTGCGCATTCGTAATTCATAAACGTACAGAAGAATACACACGTACAGAATTTGCATGATATTACGTTTAAATTAATTAGAAAAAAAAACTTTGATGAACTATTACGTTTAAATTAATAATTGCAAATTCGTTTTTGCCAAGCTTTTCAAGGATGCTGTTACGGGACACTGTACGTTTATGAATTAAGAATGAGCAAATGTGAAAGGGTAGATGAGCTTGGCCCTTTTTTATTTCTCATTTCTTTTGAGTGTGTATAAGGTTTGGCTGTATTTTTACAAGTTTTTTTATGTGTGTGACCTCATTACTTTTTCAAGTTCCACTGCAAAATTATTTGTCAAAATATAATAATTTTATCAAAGTTGATTTAATTTCTATGTTATTACCAATTAACAATAGGATGTAAAATATCTAGTGGCCCAAAAACTTGCTTTTTGTAAACAATGTAGTCGATCATTGTCAAGTAACCATAGTTACCTTGTTGATTATATTCTTGTATAAGCCTTACATTGAAACCTTTATTTGGAAGCCTTCCAGCAAACTTTTTCAACTTTTTCTTTCAAAAGACACAATATCACTATTACCTTAATGTCCATGTAAAATATGAACGTTGTACCCCCACCAGTTTGGTCAGAATCGCGGGCCGATTGAAACTGACGAATTAGACCGTAGTAGTAGCAGAAGCCATTTTTTCAACAAGAAGGAATGCTCGTACCCCAACCAAATTTCGCACGTGTTGTCAGGTACTTAATTCCCTTTGATTTTGATAGTTTTTAAGTTCACATCACGTTTCATGACGGCTGGGTGACACCTCAATATCACCCTAACTCTTCTTGCTGTATAAGGTGCTTGAGTGTGTAGCGCACCGCGGCTTGGCTGCGGCGCCCTAACGGGCACCTAGATAAATGGAAATGAGTGTCAACAACAGGTGAAAGTTTGCTTGCTAATCAATAATCAGGCCTCATAATAATGTGATAAATGTTTCTTTCGGGCATTCTTTCTGACAGGATGTCCATTGGGTATCCCATGTTGCCAGATGAGCCAACAGCTGACGGAACCATTGCTGCCAACATGGCAAATAATCTGGACTTTGTACACAATTTAGGTGCGTGTGCAGTTGTTACACTAAGCCGCTTCGCGAACGCTTTTCCCAGTCGTGTTGATGGATGAGCGTTGAAGAAGGATATTTCACTTTTTCATTCAAAAGGCACTACATCACCATAATCTTTATGTCAATGTAAAATATGATCGTTGTAGCCCCACCAGTTTGGTCAGAATCGGCCCAAATGTCACGAAAATATTGAATGAAAAATCGGGAAATAAATTGTATAAGTACGAATTCTAAGAGAAATAATTCTTCAAATGTCCTGAAATCATAACATTTATAATTGCAGTGGTTTTAAAGGAAAATATCTAATTAAAATCGAAAAAAATAGTATAAGTACGATAATCATAAGAAATATTCGATCGATTGTACCCAAAAACGTGGCAAGTCTAAGTTTAGAGATTTCGAAGGTCCTCTCAATTTTACATCAAGATCGCATATGCCGTTTGCCCGGCAGAGCGCAAACAAACAGAAAAAAAACGACCTATTTTTTTTTTTGGGGGGGGGGGAGTCAGTGAAATTGAAGTCTTCGCTTCGCTTATCCAATAATAATTAATTTCTCCGTATAGTAGTGCATTCAGTGAGGTATCCAGGAATTCATAAAAATGGGGGAGGTGGGGGGGGGGTTAACCATCAATTTATAGATGTACCTAAGGCGAAGTGGGGGGTCTGGGGGGCTTTCCCCCCTGAAATTTTTTCTCCTTCAAGGTCATTTTGGTGAAAATCTGTGCGTTTTAAAGCATCACAAAGACCAACATTTTTTATACTAAAAATCACGTTTTTAATCCAAAGTTTTCTCTTTCAAGTCATTTTGGTGAAAATATGTGCGTTTTAAAGCGTCACCAACTTTTTATTACCGATCTGTTTTATCTAATTTTTGAATCATTTTGGTATTATATTTTGTATCAACAAA
>JAMZAV010003283.1:0-67376 GCA_024449915.1 Sweltsa coloradensis
AGGCCCTGAAAACTCTTTGGCAACAACTAACAAATCTGCATCGCGGTCAATTAGTGTTCTGGAGGGCTACTTTTGATAGGATAACACCAACTGAACAGGTAAGCGTGTTGACAGATTTTCATCTCTTATATAAGAGTATAGTAGTACAAAGATAAAAGATAAATAAACATGAATAAAGAAAGTAAGCAAGGTACCAGTGGCGGTAATCAAGAAAAAAAGAGACAGTAGAGGCCGACTAGTCCTTGCATGACCTCTAAAGCACAAACGTTTACACCCTCCCCAATACTAAAGTGCAAATTAATGTAGATGATGACCCAGGGAAAGCTGGAATGACACATAAGGTATGCCATAAGTTCTTGTTATCATCACTTGAATTCACTTCCAATCGTATTGTTGTTGAAATGTTCAAGTCATTAGCAGACTCGGCTGATGCCTCAACATCAGCTGTCATGCCCCCTGCTGATCAACGGGGAAATCATGTACCAACCAATGAAGTAAACAGGAAAAAAAACTGAACATATTTTGAGTTTCCACCCCCAAATAGCGCATTACAAATGGAAGCATGCTCCAAAAAGGAGATCCCCACTATGTACCATTAAAAAATATACTTCAAGTATTTAGTAACCAGCCATACGTTTTTAACATCAGATTATTTGCATAGTAGTCAAGCGGATTAAAGGGCAATACAAGAACAATTAGGGGTTTTGTGGTAGAGGTCTGAATTTTGGACTGTATACTCAGAACAATATTTTAAGAAAATTGCCTCGAGGTGCCATGACAAAATTCGTCCGGTTAAGGGGGTGGAAGGGGTTGAAATAATGGCATTTTTAAAAAATTCGAAAATTCAAATATCAAACTAAATTTAATCCTAAGATTACAAAATTAATACATATTGTAGATAAAAGTCCAAAATTGAATAAAAAAAATATATTACCATATATGTATATCTAACCAGATTTTGCACCCTTTGACTTTTATTCACAAATTTTCTCACTGTGCTGGGAGGATTGGCCTACCAGTCGTGGGTTTTGTGATTTGGCCGTGAATTTTCCCTAAAACACTCAGAAGAATGTTCTCTAAAAAATGGCTCGAGGTGCCCTCAAAAAAGTTGCTTGCTTGTAGGAGAAAAAGGGGGTGTACTAAAAGGGGTTGATAAAACTGAAAATAAATAAATCTGTATTCAAATATAATATTCAGGACGCCAAATTTACATTTATTGTAGATTTAGATCTAAAGTTTAATTTAAAAAATTTAAATTTCAACATATATGTAAATCTGATCAGATTATGCGCCCTTTGACCACTTATCATAAATTTTCTCACTATTAACAAAAGTGTATCGTGTGACCACTTGTTTTGTCCCAAATTGTTCCAATATTACGAAATAGGACGAAAAAAACATTTTGCCATGCCTTGGGTACATTTTCACAAAATGGACTTTGACCCATTTCACACATTTACTCAAGATTAACGAAAGTGTATAGTGTGACCACTCGTTTTGTCCCAAATTATACCAATATTACGAATTAGGACGAAAAGAACATTTTGTCATGCCTTGGGTACATTTTCACACAATGGACTTTGACCCATTTTCACACATTTACTCAAGATTAACAAAAGTGTATAGTGTGACCACTCGTCAATGGACTCTGATCCATTTTCTAACAATAAGCGTCGAATAGCCTATTTAGAGTAACCTTACAATTTGGTGGTTTTGTAGTCGAGTGTCAACACACCTATTGGATCAAAATAGTACATTCATGATGTGTGAATTATGTACTGTAAATACTGGCCGCTTTGCTAACGCTATAATAATATAGCCAGCCTTTTTTGGTCAATCGATCCTCCCGTTTATATGGTCTTCATACTGTTTTCTTGTAAAAGTATGTTTTGAATAAAAGATCAGTGAATTGGTAATTAGTTATATTTATTGATGTTATACAAATAGGAACAGTATATTTATTTTATTAGCGCACGGGTAGTCGTAGATTTGTTCCATAACACTGTAAGTTCCCTCCCTGTGATACATTGCCCGGACACAGGAGGTCTTACATAAACAAAGAAATACAAGGCCTAGCTCAAAATTGCCGAAGAAACACAAAATTCTTCAATTAATAAAAAAAATTATTAATTAATTAATTATTAATCATAATTAATTAATTAATTTTGTAATTTAACAAATTCCTGAAAAACAAACTTATAGTAAATAGGATTTCAAAAATGGATCAAGTCTACTGAATTATAAAATTTGAGAATGATTTCCATTCAGACTGGATATATTGTAAATAAAATAAAATACAGACAATTAAATAGCAGCCTACCTGCCTAAGGATCCTTTCTATTATAAATGCTAAATTCCCATCGGCTAGTCCACCTGCCTATCCATACATCTATTTACCCATCCAAAATATTATAATTAGTTTTTTTAAATTATTTTAGAATGATGATGAATTTTAAATAGTTACTGGTTATTAAAGATGTTTGGTACTCATCTATTTATTTCCAAAGAAAATGCGATGCGTAATTCCCGACCGGACTGTAGTAATCCAGCAAGCCCACGTGATAGCTGATGTCGAGTGGTGAAGCGCGATCAGCTGGTGCGCAGAAGCAGACACTCCTCGACAGTTTTATGGGTCGCCACGGACACCGCACAGTGATATGACGCAAATCCAATTCAATGAGCGGAACAGCCAGCACAGTTAGTAGAAGAATTTAATGACATTGATATGCCAATCGGGACATTAGGTACTTCACTGTAATGTTCGGATATGATATGCGCAGATGAACACAAATCGTAGAATCAATTAATATTAAAATTAGTGACATAGGCACATCACTGTAACGTTCGGATATGAGATGCGCAGACGAACACAAATCGCAGAATCAATTAATATTCAAATTAGTGACATAGACACGTCACTGAAAACGTTCGGATATGAGTTTGCGCAGATGAACACAATAGAAAACCGAACACACGATGTAAATTATACATACAATATTTCACATATCACTTGATCATTCGTATCCGAAGAATTAACCGTTTAATAGCTCTATGATTTTCAACTTTAAAACACTGCGGATTTCACTCACACAGGTCTTCTAATGAGGCCTATTATCGGACTACATGTCGACGGAGCACAGAGGCCGTATCTCCGACCGTAACCAACTGTTAATTCAACCGCCTATGCGGCCTGCGCCGACACGCACACACACCTCTACGACAACCCTCACACTTCTCCTACTACTCCACCTGTCCAGCTAAGTTTTATATTTCTCAAAGGTCACGTGACAAGCCTAGCTCCTCCCTAACAAGTGTAAAGGCACACCACTGTAGATTTACCTTCAAAACACCCCCTCACTACACCCTTCATCTATCGTTTCGCACGAGGTTTGATCTGCCTTTATACAATTCCGAGAACCGAGCTGCGTCTTCCCTCCTGGTTCACGGTCGAAGTCCAGAGAAGGATTTCGAACGTTCGTCGTTACAAAATATTGAGTGCAATGAAGCATGTGATGTCAATGCTAGAGACTACCCTCTATGAAGAAACCTCCACGTAGTGAACTTCAAACCTTAATTACTCTCTTAATACTCAACCGATTCGTTTGAATAAGCGGCAAACATCTTTAACATAACAGGTTTTGATAATGTGCTACTTTAAAGTTTTGAATTTTTAAGCTATAAATAGCTTAATTAGTTTTATTACTAATTATTCACTTTTATGTTAATTACACAGACAAATTCGTATAAATGATGATTGGTTTTGATAGTTGATTACATAGTGATATCTTATTGATAAAAAAAACACTTGATATGCTGCATATTAATGAAGTGAATAAATTAATTGCAGAAATTTGCATATTAATATGGAAATATGTTATATATTGATTTCGAAAATAGCTAGGGAGCTGTTAATCTTACAACACTTTCCGAATTTAATTTTCATTTAGATTTGTATTGAGTTATTTACACAAGGACTATTCACAATAGCCCGGGAACGAGGCCCTGCAATGGTAACAGGAATATTGGTTATGATTTAAACATTGCCTGGTAACTGTAACGGTAACGGGAAGCTATTGCCGGGCTATTATAGAGCAGCCCTAAATTTGACAAATTATTTACGAGTAGTTTTCCTTGTGCGCGTTGTACGATTTAATAAAATAAAACTTAAATGTTGCAAACATTTGTATTTGAAAATGTGATTGTAGCCTAAAAAACATGTGCCCAAGGTGTTTAAAAAAAATCGTCCTAATTCGTATAATTGACATAATTTGGGATTAAACGAGTGGTCACACGATACACTTTTGTTATTTTTTAGTAAATGTGTGAAAAGTGGTCGAAGGGCGCATACGCCGCATAATCTGATCAGATTTACATATGTAAAATTTTAATTTTTAAATTAAACTTTAGATCTTAATCTACAATAAATGTTTATTTGGCGTCCTTAATATTATATTTGAATACAGATTTATTTATTTTAGTTTAATCAACCCCTTTTAGTACACCCCCTTTTTCTCCTATAAGCAAGCAACTTTTTTGAGGGCACCTCGAGCCATTTTTTAGAAAACATTCTTCTGAGTGTTTTAGGGAAAATTCACGGCCCTCTATCACAAAACCCACGACTAATAGGCTAATCCTCCCAGCACAGTGAGAAAATTTGTGAATAAAAGTCAAAGGGTGCAAAATCTGGTAAGATATACATATATGGTAATATATATTTTTTTATTAAATTTTGGACTTTTATCTACAATATGTATTAATTTTGTAATCTTAGGATTAAATTTAGTTTCATATTTGAATTTTCGAATTTTTGAAAAATGCCATTTTTTCACCCCCTTCCAACCCCGTTACCGGACGAATTTTGTCATGGCACCTCGAGGCAATTTTCTTAGAATATTGATCTGAGTATACAATCCAAAATTCAGACCTCTACCACAAAACCCCTAATTGTTAGCCTTATCCGCCTAGCTATAGTAAAATTGAGCCGAATTCTAAATTGAAAAAAAAAATCTAGAACTTAAGCCTGTTTCGTATATATCAGAGTCAACAACTCTCGCCAGAGCGCAGTTTCTGCGGAGACCTCGTCGAGGCAACACTATGTCCGACTGCCGGCTCAGCTTGCGGCAAGTAAGCGGGACAACGCGGCGATATCGAGTGGCGACTGCTCGTAGTCTTACTAGCAAGTAGCAAGAATATTGTTATTGTATTCTCCACAGATACATACAAGAACAGGATGTCAAGCTTGTAACATGTTAAATTCTACCGCCTACGAATTCGGCTACTGAAGTAGCCTTGTCGACGGAACCGACGGGTTCGCCGTCGACTCGACAGAGAGCAGCACCTAACCAGAGACGTCTAGTCAAGTGTTTCTCTCGACCACTAGAGCGCCACCATCACCTTCATCCGAATGCCAGCTGTTTCTGAAGAGCGGTTCAAGAATTATCGTCATAATTAATTGTTTTTTCAAATTATTTCAAATAATAACGTATTTTACTGGTCAACAATGCCTTCATGTACGGGAATATGGCCGCTATATATGGAGAAGGCAATCCCTGACGTCGGACCCCGGCTGAGTAATAATGGACGGACAGGGCACCTAGAAGAAAGAGAAATAACGCATCTCAGTTACTTAAGTCAGTTACAGCTCGTGCCTGAATTTTCTGGGAAAGTAGACAACATAAGGATTCATAATTATTTTAATCGTATCGATGAGCTAGGGCTCATGGGATCATCGACCCTATTGCGGAAGGCTGTAATTGCAAGGTTGAAATTGCAAGGTGACGATAGGGAGTACGTCATTAATAACTCTGATTTGTAAACACACCTTACAATGACCTTAAAACACATCTTATACCGTGGTTTAAAATCGAGGAATTGCACAGCCTGCTTGTCCAAGAATTCGATCACTTCTATCAGAAACCAAGGGAATCAGTTCGTCAATATTCAACGAGGTTGTACATAGCTGGACATAACATGTGATCCTAGAGGGAAATGAGTCGGAACAACGTATACTCAAAAAGCTTATGATGAAAGTATGCAAATCCGGCAAAAGATAGACCAGACATCATTAGCGATGATTCGATAAAAACACATCCGATTGGTCGTTTTACCACACTTAGGCTGAGATTGCCAGATATTTCATGGTATATGACACAAAAATACCTCACTTCAAGCAACGATCCCGTTCGACGCAAACTAACTCTGATTCTATAGTTGATTTACACTTTGGGCATGTGTTAAAAAGTGATTTCAATGAATCCCAGTAAACAAAAAATACATCGACTCCTCAATCGTTTGAATCAGTGTCACTTTCTTCGTCCAAAGATGAATCTACTTCATTTGGCGGGACATAATCAAAATCGTCACTGACGACACTCGAAAACCGTCATCACTTCATCATCATTTGACAGAAAGGAGGTTTCATGCGCAGAACTCAAAATTAAAGTTTCACACCCTAGTTCACACTGAACTGATATTTCTCTCACTTCTTTCGCCGTAACTTCATTTATCAGACGAACATCATCATCAATAGTAATTAAAACTTCTGGATGAAAATAATCTCTCCTCTGCCACATCTTCAACTACCTAACATTTATATTCGTCGAGAGGCTTTCGAGCGATGTGGGTTGTTGTTCGAAAGTTCACAGATTTTTCATTCGACTCGCCCTTGAGATAAAGACTGGGAATCGAACGTTTACACAAACGTGGAGGACGGCTGCGGCAATTCAATTTAATTTGCCCAATGTAAAATGTCTAGAACATATGCAAGTTCCCTTAACTGGATTAAAATTAAGCCTGTTCACTTTATTGCACCAAGCCTTAAATCGTTTTGGTGATTTAGACCGGTCAGGAAAAGAATGAAAATACACTGTTTTCAATGGCAAATGTGATGCGTCTGTTTGACATTTTTTCTTCACGTTCTTGTTATTGTTAGTGCACCCAAACACGCAACACCCTGTCATTGTAAATTAATTGTTTTTGCAATTCACATACAAAATACAAAATTCCGTCCGCCTAACAAATATAAAAATGTAAAAGCATAATTCAAAACTGTTAGATTGTTTTCACTTGCACCTCCTAAATCAAAACATTTTATCAGTTAATTAGTAACTTACTAGTATTACAGCATTTACTGCAAATGCAGACAAACTGCAGGAAATACAGTAACTTTACACTCATAATAATAATAATAGTACGTAATCATAATTATTTTACATAATCACGTTGGAATTAAATACAACTGCCACCCACTTGTTCCTCGGTAACGCACGGATACAAACCGACTTCATCGACAAGAGGTCAGGTAACTTACTGAAATCTGGTCCTGTCTTGTGAGCATAAAAATATTTTATCCCAGGTAACACACCCCCTCCCCCCACCCCACACTGCTTGGAATATTGTATAGACCGGAAATTCCATGAAGCTAATTAAAATTTTCGGCCGCGTCTTAGTGAATGTCACCGACTGTGAGTGGCTGGGGTCAAAGTCTATGCAAAAATGCATTTTAGTTTAGTTTGTCAGTGAGTGTCTATACAAGTGGTTGTACATCTCCGATGTGGATACAATTGAACCGTACATGTTTGAACCGAAATTTTCTGAGGAACAAATACAGGAACGAAGACGTCGAAGAGAGCAAACCGTGCAGAACATGAGTGTTGTGAATGCAAGTGAAAGAACGTCGAGTTTAGATTGGTGTTCTTGCGAGAAATGCAAATTAATGAGTCATCCACGTGAAAACATATGTTGTTTAGAAAATGATTGCATAATTAACCTGAAAGGCGATGTTTCGTGTGTCACTGACAGCCCAGTATTTTTGAACCATATATTGTCTTAAGATGGGCTATACATCACAAGGCAAATAATTCTGCAGACGACGAATAATTCTTATAAAAAACGAATGCTCAAAAAAGATCTTGATAATAAAGCCTGGCACTTTCTTGCTTATCGTCAGTTTGTTTTTTTGGGTAAATCATTGGGCCAACCTTGGTAAGGGTAATCGCGTGGTGATTCCTTCGTGTGAAGTGACTAAAATCAGAGACTCTTTCCCCGAGGAGTCGGGATTTTACGTTGGATTTATACCATCGGGCAATGCAAATGAGCACGAGTGGCCAGGATAACCATGTGAGTCTAATTTTTAATAGTATAATTGTATTATTGTTCAATAAACAATATTGGTTTGTGGAATAACTGTACAAATACTTACAATAATTTTATATATGCATCTAAACATCTCTGTTCCAGTGTGTAGCAAGTAAAATATAACATATCTCTATTGAATAGTCGTAACTATTATATAACTTGAAACGCAGCTCAATTGAGATGAATGTAACAATAAAATTAAAACTTCAAATAAAGTTGATCGGAAAGAAAGCATATGATTTTCGTGACTTCCAATAGTCCAGTTACAACGCGCATGCATTCTTTAGTCAACATGAAAGATATTTTAAATTAAAACACGAGAGGGCCTACACACATGTTATGAATGAGCTACGTGTCATTAATCGAAAAAGAATAAAGACTTCTGCTGATACACAAGAGAGCTGCACTTAAAGGCTTTAGTGCAACAAAATGGTCATATTTGTAGGCCTACTCATAATTCCATTATGGAGTGGACATCAACCCTGTTCTAACACTGAACAATTCGTTCTTCAGTCAACATTTCATTTTTGCATTCTTGCATCTATGAATTGTTGCATTCATATATACCAACTTTCCGCAATATGTTTGCTTGTAATCTATTTAGTAAAACGCATGAAAGTTCACTTACTTTTGAGTAAACCAAAGCACCCAAATCCGTAGGAAACACGTCGTATGACCGAGACTGCAACATGACGCAGTAAATGTTTTTAGCTTGGCTAATAGGAGCTTCCTCCACCCTATCTAGGCGAGACGCGCAGCTCACTGTGCTGTAATGTTTTAATCAGAGCCGTCTAATAACTCGCTATAAATATTTTGTTTATGTGTGCAACTAAAAAATTTTGACAACACATTAAAGTAGATAGTTTGACAATTAACATACCAAAAGAAATACCGACATACGAAGAAATAAGTTGCTTTAGCACCTTAAACATTACTGCAATTCGGCATATATTCCTACTAGTGTACTACGCAAGGCCGTGTTTACATCGTCACAATAAACACGTATATGTATTAATATGAAATATGAAATTGCAATGGTTCGAAATAATTCAGGGATGACGACGATGGTTGCAATCGAAAATCGGTCCAAAATTGTAAAAGTTAGACGACTTTTAAGTGACGAGTACTTTCTTCGCGTGTTGTTTCAATGCACCGACGGAGACGGGCACCATCGTATTCAATTCAATTTCATTCAATTTTTATTCAGACAAGTTAAACAATTATACAAGTACAGGTATACAGTAAATGTTAAACCAAGACAATCAGTGAAGATTGTGTCGCCTGATTTACACAATAACAATATCATAATAATAATTATTATAATAAAAACAATAACATAGTGAAATAAATAAAATTCAGTGATCACAATAACTAATCAGATACTCAGCTAGACCTAGATAACAAAACATATTTTCACATCTTTGAATGACTAGAAGTTATGCACCGACAATGAAACATTTAATGCATTACATTGATCATCTAAATTTAAACTACGACAGTACTTGAAATAGCCTCAATCGCTCTCTTATCGTCAAATCCAAGATCTTTGTCTTGAAGGAACTCCTCCATGGTGTAGTAGGCTTTAAGGGTCAATAATGTTGTAATTTTCTTCGAAATGTTATTAGATCTTTTGCATTAGCTATCAGGTCTGGCAATTTATTAAAAAGTTTAAAATTAATATACATAGAGTTATTTTGAGTTAGCTTCGTACTATACTGTGTAGAATGAATGTCTTTATTATGACGAGTGTTGTGCTGGTGTACTTCATGTTTAAGGAAGGTTTATTTGAATGTGTAAGGCATTTAACAAGAGAGGTTGCCTCCAAAATATACAGGGAATAGAGGGTTAATATTTTGTGTTTAATGAATAGCGGCTTGCAGTGAGCCTTAACATAACTAGATGATTTAAGGCCACACATGTTTCTCACTGCCTTTTTTTGTAATTTAAATAATGTATATACATTTACTGAGTGTCCCCAAAATTCTATTCCATAACGTAGGTGAGATTCAAAGTTAGAATGATAAACTATCTTAGCCACATTTAACCCTGCTATTTCCTTTATGGATCTAATTGCGAAGCAAGCCGAACTAAGTTTACTACAGAGGCTCAAACAATGTTGTGACCAACTAAGATTTTCATCTAAAATTATGCCTAGAGACTTTAAATGCGATACAGCAAAATAATTAATCCATCCACTACATTTGTAATAGAAACGATTTTATCTAGATGTTTACGTTTTTGTGATGAATGAAACTGAATAAAGTTAGTTTTGCTAGAATTAAATACTAATTTATTGTTTTGATACAGTCACTTGCTTTAGCTATTTTATTTTCTGCATTAGTTTTAAGTACAACACTTGATGAGCCTTTAACAAGTAAGCTGCCATCATCAGCAAAGAGTTCCGAATCATCAACGACAAAACAAAAATCATTGGAGTAAATAATGAAAGAACAGAGGGCCAAGAATGGAGCCTTGGGGCACTCCACATACAATTTTACTAGGGTTAGAAATGTATACTTCTTCATTTAGTCCAAATAACTGGTAGTTTCTGTGATTTGAAAGCGGTTGTCAAAATACGATTCTATTAGTTTCAGTGCTGTACCACGGAAGCCATAATAAGACAATTTATTCAGCAAAATTTTATGTCAACACAGTCAAAAGCTTTTGAAAGATCACAAAATATTCCAAGTGGATTTTGATTTTGCTCAAATGCTTCAGTAATCATTTGAACAAAGTTATGTATGTCTAAGTTTTGTTGAGCGATTTTTACGAAAACCATTTTGGTGATCAGATATTATATTATACTTATCTAGATACGAGGTCATATTGCTATACATAACTCTTTCCAGGATTTTTGAGAAAGCTGGTAAAATTGATATTGGACGGTAGTTAGGCCTATCTAATGCCTGTCTATCCCCTTTCTTAAAAATAGGAATGACTTTAGCTACTTTTAGTTTTTCCGGGAAAACCCCTTGAGATAAGCATTCATTAATAATATAACTAAGTGGTTCAGCTATGAATCTAATGCACTGTTTTAGAAGCGAAACTGGTATACCATCAACACCACTCGAATGTTTTTTTCTTTAATGAATTTACTACTTCAATAATATCACTAGAGTTTACAGGAAAGAAGTAAAATGAATTAACATTGTCAATTTTTACGTTACTTAAATATTCCATAACTACACATTCATCACTTTTATATTCTTGTCAATTAGAGGCAATTTCAGTAAATATAAGTTGAATTTGTTAGCAATGATTTGCTGATCATCTATAATGAGCCCTTCTGGTGATTTTATAGATAAATTATTTTTTATTGGTTGGGTTTTATTTATTTGTTCATTAACTATGCCCCAAATGGCTTTAGATTTATTATCACTTTTCCTGATTTTTTCACTTATGTGCAACTTTTTTGCATGTCTTATGGTTTTCATATAGCACTTTTTGTACTTAATATAATACTGCCAATAAATGGATCTTGATAATACATTTAAGAATAAATAAACATTTCAAATTTAACCTAGAGTTTTAATACCAGAAGTAATCCATTTATTGTTAGTGTTAGCAGGTTAATGTTTTGGTGTTTAATTGGAAATGTTTTATTAAAAATCCTTAGAAACATGTCATTGAATATTTCAAAGCTTTTATTAGCGTTACCAGTTACCATTATTGGGTCCCAATTTATATCACATAAACGTTCATTAAATATTTGTACCTGATCAAACGCTAAAAATTCTTCAATGAATGATCTTTGTAACAGGGATATTGACACCAGCTGATACTTGAAACGCAATACGTTGTGCAAAATGGTCTGACAAATTACTTATAATTACTGAACTTCTAAATTTATCAGGACTTAAGTTTGTTCCTATATTATCGATAGTGGAGTGTGTAAAATGAACAGGATCAATCCTCGTAGTCTCATTTATAGTCAAATTTATATTGAAACATTGTAGGAGGTTTGTTAGCTTTAGGTTACTTATAGATTTTTTTTGATGTGTCAATATTAAAATCTCCGGTCAAAATAAGTTTGCTTTGTTTCTTAATGAACAAGTTTCTAGTACTTCTTGGAGAGTACATATGAATAAGTCAATGTTTCCTGAAGGGGGTCGATATAGAGTTAAGATGGTGATCTTTTCGAATTGATTTTTACTATCACTCTTACTTAAAACCAAGTTAATGCCTGCTATTTCAATTATACCTTCATGGCTAAGCTTTTCAAGTCCAAGTATTTTTGTTGCTTTAGAATGCAACATCTTATTAGCAAAGATAGCTACCCCACCACATTTTTTGCTTTTACGACAATATGCGTTAATTAAAGTATAATTACAAATTCTTATTTGGGAAATTTCGCATTCACTTAGCCAATGCTCAGATATACACAATATATCAATATTTTCACTGACAGAAAGTTGCTCACTTAAAAAGATTTCTAGGTTATTTATGGAGTTTGCTAGACTTTGGATGTTTTGATGTAATACACTGATAGCTGTTGATTTTATTATACTTTGAGATGGGTGGGATAAGGTTTGTTTAGCATTTTCCTTTTTAAAACACAAGTGGCAAGGTGGTTCTGGTACAGTCAGAAACAGATCACCCCTATCCTTGTTGTGTGTTAGGTTGGTAGTGTTAGCAAATTGCGAATTTGAAAATTTATTTATTTTTATAATTATAATGATATACACAGTGTTAGAAGAAAGAATAGTTGGATATAAAGCATAATTGATAATTGATATGGATATTGATATTGATATGTATGATGATGATAATATTGATATATATATATATATATATGATGATTCATTAATTGATTAATAATGATAAACACAGTGTTTATGTTAAAGTAGAGTAGATGCAAAACAATAGCATGCGCTACTATAGATTAAGAACTCATATATAATGAAGAAAAGTTGGATATAAAGCAATTTTTGATGTGATATTGTGATAATAATTGCTGATGGCACAGAAACCAGCAATGATGTACAGGAGAATGTGTCTAGTATATATATGATGATTGATTGATTGATTAGTGTTTATGGTAAAGTAGAGTAGATGCAAAATATGCCCTACTAGATTAAGAATTCATATAGAATAAAGAAAAATTGGATATAAAGCAATAATTGATATGATATTGTGATAAGAATTGCTAATGGCACAGAAAACAGCAATGATGTACAGTAGAATGTGTCTATAGTATATAATTGATATATATATATATATATATGTGTGTGTGTGTGTGATGATTGATTGATTAGTGTTTATGTTAAAGTAAAGTAGATGCAAAATAATAGAATGCCCTACTAGATTAAGAATTCATATAGAATAAAGAAAAGTTGGATATAAAGCAATATTGATGTGATATTGTGATGAGAATTGCTGATGGCACAGAAAACAGCAATTGGAGGATGTACAGCAGAATGTGTCTTATATACCTGCACAATCCAAGGAAGCGTGTAAGCACATATATATTATATATAGAAGTTGTTACATCATTTCGGCTAAGGGAACATTTGAAAATTTTAAATTACAGTGCTTGTTTGTGGTTATACTCTAGATAATTTGTAAATATTATAATGAAAAAATGAATTAACTCCAAAATATTTACATGGAGAGGTAGTCATTGATGGAGTAAAAGCTGTTTGCTGTAAGATATGATTTCAACTTATGTTTAAAGGAAGACAGGGTGGGAGAGGTTTTGATGTGGTCAGGGAGCTTATTGTAGAGGGTGAAGATAGATATTCAGGGCCTTGTGCAAAGAGGCGCAGATTGTGGGAGGGCCTGTGTATGTGAAGGTTGGCTCTAGTGTTATGGGAGTGCACAGAAGCATTTAGATGGAAGAGGTTACGGTTGGTGTGAACGAATAATGCGGCTGATTGGATAAGGGTACATGCTAGAGTAAGAATACCAAGTTCCTTGAAAAGTTCTCTACATGAGTGTCTTCTGGAGACACCAGCTATGATACGAACCGCTCTCTTTTGGAGAATGAATATTCTGTTCGCATGGGGGGAAGCTCCCCAAAATAGCAGGCCATATGATAAGTGAGAGTGAATGTGTGCAAAGTAAACTAGCAATAGGATGTGGGGGTGAACTATTTGTTTGAGCTTTCTGATTGAGTAGCAGCCAGATAATATTTTGCTGGCAACGTGGTTTACATGGATGGACCAGTCTAGATTATCAGTTAGTGCAAGTCCTAGGACTTTGACTGTGTGAGCGCGGGGGATAGTATCAGAGTCAAGACGAACAAGGGGACTGGCAGTAGGGATCTTATAAGGGGTGTGAAAGTATAGATAAACAGTTTTAGAGCGTGAGATGGTGAGTTGTTTGCCGAGGCAGTATGATGACATTAACGTAACTTGATTGTTTATTAAGGGGGGAAGGTCCTGAATGGGTTGGAGTTTGGGTAGTGTCAGCAGTTGGCTGGAGTCATCAGCATATTGGGTGAGAGTGCCCTCTTTTAAGTAGGCGGACTGGTCGTTGACATAAAGGATATAGGCTAATGGTCCCAAAATTGATCCCTGGGGGAAACCCCGCAGACTATTGGCAGAGGTTTAGAGCGGGTTGTGGTGACGGATTGACTATTAGATGTTTGGAGTTCCACTACTTGGGTACGGCCAGACAAAAAAGAGGAAATCCAATCAAGAGCTACTCCACGGATACCGTAAGTATGTAGTTTGTCGAGAAGAATTTTGTGATCAATGGTGTCGAAAGCCTTGGTCATGTCGTAGAACAATCCTACAGCTTGGTCGCCTTTGTCGAGAGCAGAATAGAGGGGGGACAGAAAACTGTAGATTGCACTGGTGGTGGATTTGTTTTTCAAGAAACCGTGTTGACTAGGGGAGATAATGTTGTGGTGATTTAGAAATGATATTAGACGATCGTGCATGATATATTCAAATATTTTGGAAAAAGATGAAAGGAGGGAGATGGGACGATAGTTTGTCATTTCAGTTTAAGAGATATAACCACTCTAGTTTGTTTGATTCAGTTATTGAATTGACATTCTATCACCTCTGCATTGTGTGCATCTCGGCATTTTGAGCGAGTGGCACTCACAACTAATGGGCATTATAAAACATACTACATAACAAGAAATAAAAACTTGTAATCGAGTGAAAATCCATTCCAAGTCTTTAGAGTTGGATTGGATTGGATATTGATTTACGTCTCATATTTATGCAACTTGGCTAAACGAGACGAAGGGAGGAACGTAAGGGCTGACGCGGGGGGACAAGGGGTGGACAGGCCTGTGCTGGTCAGAACCAGCCACAAGCTGGCATGAGCAATTATCTCACTATCCTGCTTATACATGGAAGGATAAAAATTGAGTTGAAACACTGGTTCAGGCTTTTGATAACCCTTCTCAGAGGGTTTACCCTCGTTAACCAAGAGGGGCTATGTGTTGAGCGTTCTTTATCAAACTCGTAACATTAGGTTACCTTATCTTCTCCCGAAACACTTCTTCTGTACGCTGCAGTCTAAAAGGCATGAAACGTCCCCTTGCCCGACATGGTTTCTTCATTTATATCAATGTTGTCATTTGCGAAACGAATGCAACCTGACAATTTTGAATCAATATAGTTCGAAGGTACAATACCACCATCTTTTTCAAATCTCTACAAAATTCCATTCGCAATAGCTGAATCAACACGTTGAACATTGTCGTAACTCATACAGTGTCGGCATTGTATAGAACATTCACTAAGCCCTTGGATCAAAATTCTTGGTGTACAGTCATTGCAAACCCTAAGAGTAAATGTTTAGGCATAAATTTTTTACCCCTAGATGCTAGAAAAACAATGTCTTGGGAAATACTAAGAATCTTGGTATGCAAATCGTTCTTTGTCGTCTCGCGTGATGGCTCATCATTTTCGTCTTCCCTACATATAAGTTTTAGTTAAGAATGTGAAGAGATTCGGGTATTATAAGTTCACAGTGCTTTTGAACGATGCCTCCTTTAAAGCTATGCCCAGGAGTATCTTTCAAACCAGTGCGGATTTTTAACACTTCTTTATGAACCCACTGATGCAAACAAACATGTAAACAGAGCGCTTACACTTAAAACAACTGTCTATATTGGCGAGTAATTTCGAAACCAAATAATTGCAAAAGCTCATTCATCGTTAATAGCTAATAGCCCAGTGAACAGACATCAAATGGACGGACATATACTAAACAGATTGACCCATACCCTTAAGAACAGTTATCAAATGATAATGAACTCGCCATCCGTACGGAGAAGTAAAGATAACAAAAAAGTCTGAATCACTGTCAAACTGTTTCACTCGAACACTCTTTGTCTTTACACTCTGAGATATTTAGACATTTAGACAACTTCCCTACATCGAGTTGTAGTCCGTCTGAGCACCACCACCACCCAGGATCGTGTTGAAAAAGTGAACAGCAATCCCCCCACCCCACTGTAATAGTTAGTTAATAGTTCAACAAAAAATGCCAAAATTTGGCAAAATATCTGAAAGTTTTCAGATCAGTAATAAGCCTTTGACCAGCCACCCGTAATGGATTGAGGCGTGCTGTAACGCAAGCGGCAACTGATTGTAACATTGTCGGTAATTGAGGCGGGATTTCAATATTTGAAATATGATATAGACCTACTAATTCCGAGATGCACACAAAACAGAGGTGATAGAATGGTATTTCTACAACTAAAATAAGCAAAATAGAGATTAATACCTCCATTCATTCAGCAGATATACCCAAAACAGTACCCCAAACCGTGCGCCGACCCGCGTGGTGACCTTTGACCTCCGCCTTCCCCCTACCTTTACCAAGTATAGAGATGCACCAAAGCAGAGGTGATGAATGGTATTTCAATAACTGAATCAAGCAAACTAGAGGGTAATAGCTCTTTTAGTTCAGGATATATAAGTCGGGCAACCGTGCGATGGGGGCGCGCATAAACCCGGTGACCTTTGACCTCCATCTACCGCCACCTGCACCAAATGCCGAAATGCACACAATACAGGGATGATGGAATGTTAATTCAATAACTGAAATAATCTTTGACTGAATGATGCAAACGGGGAGGGTAATATCTCTATTAGTTCAAGAGATATACCCAAATCAGTACGCCCCCCCCCCCCGGCCGCTTGACCCGCGTGGTGCCCTTTTGGGACCTCTGCCCACCATCATCTTTACCAGATACCGAGCTGCCACAAAGCGAGGTGATGAAAATGATATTTCAATAACTAAATCAAGCAAAACTAAAAGGGTAATAGCTCTATTAGTTCAGGAGAATATAGTCAAAAACCGTCCCGATGCGGCGCGCAGACCGCGTGACTTTTAAACCTCCATCTCCCGCCTCCTGCACCAAAATGCCGAAATGCACATAAACAGGGATGATGTAATGGTAAATCAGTAACTGACTCATCCAAACTGGAGGGGTAATATCTCTATTAGTTCAAGAGATATAACCAAAACAGTACGATGCTGTGGCATGACCGGCGTGACCTTTGACCTCTGCCTCCCGCCCCCCCGAAAACAAATGTCAGTAGCACACAAGGTAGATGACTTTTCCTGACGTTCATACGAACATTTTGATACCTGTGTGCGGGCTTCTACTCAAAAAGTTTTAGCGAAATCGGTTTCTAGAGGTTCTTTTTCAGGTCTGCCGCCAGACTATGATATTCAATTACCCATTTTACAAAAAGAAAACTGAGATTGCTCAAAAAGGTTATTATTATAAAAGGTTATTAAATTTTTTTTTTTATAATTGCCAAATTTTTTTCAAACGTGGTTAAAATGTGTAGCTTGAGTTATGAAATGTGTTTTTTCCCTAGTGTCTACGATCGAAACTGACTGAAATACATACATATTATTATATATTTTTATAATATTATCAAAAAATTTGTTATAGAACATTATCCGTAACTCAGTCAGTTTTTATTGTAGAATTTCGCCCAAAAAAATGAAATTAAAGGACGCCACGCTTAATATTTCAAAAAACGTTATGAGATATTTACAATTAAACAAAAAATATCAATAAATTAATTAATACAGCGGGTATAAAACCCTCAGCTTCTAGGATGGTCTATTTTACGACTACACGCAACAAACCCTTAGCAGCTGCCTCATACCATAACCCGACGCGTCCGTCGATGGTCATTTGTACTTCATGGATAGATAGACTTTAGCAACCTTACAGCCGGCTTTCTGGGTTCAAACTCAGAGCGTCGTTCCCGTTTTCTAAAAACCTCGGAAAAGCCACAGGCGTGCCAACATAATAAACCACGCTCAACTTGTACAATATACAGGGGTACCATGCCCATAGGGAACAAACAGCACAGGGTAGACCTCACTGGTCCGGTGGTGGTCTGTGTAAAACCCCTTTGAAGGCCACTCAGAGATGCAATTCCACTTGCATTTTTGGTGATTCCAAGAAGTAGGCCCTAGGAATAGGCCTAGTGTGGGCCCCCAGCCCGCACATCCGTCCGCCTCGCTGCTGGTGAATCGACTGTCTTGGCTCAGAGACCAAGGCTCACGATTTGTTTTTTTAAGTACACGTGTGCCGAGACACGTGTGTATGTAGGCGGTGTTTGTTGGCGCAGTTTGTAATCTTCCCACGACCAAATGCGCCGAAGTTAGATTTTGCGTGTACACTGAAGTTACGAAATTCCATTGTTTTGGACACTCAAGTCAGCATGATTAGACTCGCGCGTGTAAGTTATCAAGTTGATTGATTGGATGTTGCTTTACGTCTCATATTATGCAACTTGGCCCCAATCGAGACGAAGGGTTTGGGACGTAAGGGGTGACGCGGGGTGACAAGGGGTGGTCAGGCCTGTGCTGGTCAGAACCAGCCACAACATATGGGAGGGCAGTGGGTTCCCCCACGTCGTGGTCGTCTCCGTCTGTGTCACATCGTCCATGTTGTCATTGTCGTCGCCGTCGGGGAGGTAGTCAAAGGGAAGGGGAAAAGTCCCCCGACGACGACCCAGAGCTCGCCATTAGTTCAGGGAGAAAAACTCCCTAATCATGGGCCAAACCACGAGAAGTTGCGAGTTGGAATTTGATGGGCCCAAATTATCAAGTTATGACGTAAATACGTTGGCAGATTTTGCAAGCACAGCAATTGTTATTGCGTATACAAGAGATATCAACACTAGTTTTGATGATAATATTCTGTGTGTGTTCACAGAATATGGACCGCAGGTGGTCTATGACGTAGTTGTAAGAGTTTTACCCCGCAGTTTGTTCGATAAAAAAATGATGAAATTAATTTATATCTCCACATTTCGTATACTATGACGTCAGTGGAATACCCTTGGCTGGTTTCTTACGCGTGTAAGAAGTTTGATAGGTTATAAAATGTTTCCAGACAGCTTTTGGCTGCTAGCGCGCAGTTCGTCCGTTAAATCTGTTTTGTACAATTTGGCCCAGCAAATCGAGTAGTGTCCAATTTCACCCCTCTGTTGCGCAGGTAGTACAGTTCCACTTGACTTGCGCGAATTTTGAATGTTTAAAAAACCACAGAATATTATTTATCAAAATATAATAATTATAGTATTTAAATCTATATTCAAATATTGTTGAAGGCGGGAATAAAATTAGAAATTAGCTTTTAATAACTTAAATCATTTATTTTGGTTGGAGCTACAAAAAAATCAATCAATACATAATTGAACACAACCAATGGCAGCCGGCATTCTGGGAAGCTTGAATGAAACAATCGCCTTTCAGAATACTCTCCGCAAGGTTTTCTTCCGACAATTCCTAGGGGGGAACTGCCTAGACATTGAACACAGGTGCTTAATCTGCACCTCGCCAGCACGCCATTTTGTGAATCCGTGTTACTGTCCCCTGTGTTACTGTATGTTTGTTACTGAAACAGGTTGTCTGTTCTGTCCAGACTGAAAGGTGGTTTGCTCTTTATTATGTCCCGCTTGTTGTTGAAGCTTTGTTTGTTTGTTTGTTTGTGTTTGTTTGTTTGTTTGTTTGTTTGTTTTGTGCGAAAGTAACTCCTTTCAACTGTTGAGGTTACTTATTTGTCTCACGTTTAAACTGCTCCCTACCCCTCGGGTGTTATTGGGAGATGCTTAGACACCGTAGCACCAATACAGACATTTCCGGGATCCTCTCCTACCGTTCCCTTCAATGCCGCACGGGATAGAGTGTCAGCCAATTACATCTTCTTACCTGGTAAGTACGTAATCTCTAAATTGTAACTTGATGATTTTTAATTGCATTTTTTGCCAACGCGGTGATACTTATTTGCGGTTTTTTGTGCAATGGAAAGTAAGGGTTTTTGATCCGTCTGGACAATACTCTCTGTCCATATGCATAGTAGTGAAACTTTCCCAGTCCGAACACTATGGAAATTAAGTTTCCTTTCTATTTGCGGCATACGCCTGTTCGGTTTCGGACAGTCTGCGTGATGCAAATGCAATGGGGTGACCATCTTGGACCAAACATGCCCCCATCCCATCCATCGACGAGTCCACCTGGAGCACTAACAGTTTGCCCGGATCAAAAGTACGAATAACGCTGGTGCGCGATATAGCATGGGTTTTAGTTCCCTTAAGGCTTGGTACTAGGTGTAGGATGTGTAGGTACTGTAATAGCAACATTTCCATCCTATCTATCGTAATTTCACCACTCTGAATGTTGCTAATGTTTTCGTTAATATTCACAAATTCAGCTCGTACAAAATTACACAGTTCTCTTGCATATCAACTTTTTTGCTGTGTTAGTGCCGCTTTGATATTAGCGCTGGGTGTGGCCCTCTTGAATACATTTCTTGCATTTCAGTGGTCGTCTTTAGCTCATTGCAATTACGAGACACGTGCCCGTACTTATCGCAATTATAGCACAGTATTTCCCCACTGCCGTTTCTCAAAGGTGGTCTAGTGTCTCCAGCCGGTCTGAAATAGTTTGGTGCGCTTGGTGCACATTTTTATTTGCTAACGGTCTGTGACGCTACATATTTAACATAACAAAAACATCTAAAGATCAACGATGACTTTCTACGTATATTTATGTAAAATTCGCACTGTTGATGTTCTGTGATTGCATAGTCCTGTAAAAAACACGGAAAATAGTTTAGTTGCATCCACAAAAACATGGTGGGTTGAAAGTATGGGGAATGAACTTAAGAGCAACAAACTCTACAAAACCAATGTTTTGTTTTTGGGCATCTTTGAGGGCTACACAATGCCAAAAGAAACCATTCTAAACAATGGTCACAGGAGATTGCATTATCGATGCAAATCTCTATTGCACCTATTGCATATCCATTTGCAGAATTTTCTTTGGCAGTTTTAAGTTCCACTACAGCTTTCCACGCATCCGGGTGAAATGCCTTCTCACCTGAAAGAAAATAGAATTAAGTTGTTTAGGACTAAATAGTTCACAGCCGGCTCGTAAATTTAGCAAGTTCTAAGTTCTGTAAATAGGTCTACTCCCATTTGCACTCATGCAGGTGGGCCTCAAAGTCAGGTTTAGTAATAAAATTGAACATTTAGAGTAAACGTATTTAAAACAAATCATTCGTCAATCATTTGTCATGACAATAAGGACACTTTAAATACTTTTAAAGCCTTATCCCAACATTTTTTTAGTGTAATTTACGTCTTTATACAATGGATGTACCTTAAAACTATTTATTTAGTAATTAAAAACTTTCAATGTGGCAGTCAAGTCGCGTGAAATAGTCCAACTCGCTACCAAATATCTCGTGGTTTGAAACGTGAAAAAATATTCGTTCCAAGTCACCGTACGACTCGTGGACTCGTCCCCAAGACTACCGATTTGGCGATTTTGATCGACTTGGAACGAAAGCGAAATGACTCAAGTCTTGGCAGTGCATCGATCTTTTAAGTGGCAGGAGGCCAACTATTTTATTGGTTTTGAATGTAAAATGCTTTTCTTGCAGCTGAAATTGACGTCCCAGCTGTCGATAATGAAGCGGAAGTTAACCAAGGTGTAGCCAACAACGCCGATATGCCGCACGTGGATAACGGAAACGCCGATATGCCGCACGTGGATAACGGAAACGCCGATATGCCGCACGTGGATAACGGAAACGCCGATATGCCGCACGTGGATAACGGAAACGCCGATATGCCGCACGTGGATAACGTAAACGCCGATATGTTGCACGTGGATAACGTAAACGCCGATCACGAGGGTAAATGAAAAGTCAATCTACTTATTTAATTAGTGGCATTGTAATTAAAATTCAGACCAAATACACTGAGACTGAACATCAAAGTTACACGGGCATTATTATGTTCTATTTTTTACCAATGAATAAACTATAGTTGGGTCATGATGATGTTCCTCACTATCACTATGTAGGATGTAAGATGTATATAGTATTTGGCATTGCCTTTCAACACGGATGATACAAAATGGTTTTGTTGACCTTTGTTTGGGTTTTAACCTCTGTTGATATTGCGTCATCTGTTTGGAATTCCTCATCTTTAGTAGAAAGTCCACAATCATCTTCACCTGTCAAGTCTGTATCTCTTCTAATCTCAACTTCTTCTGTGTCTATTGACAGCCGTAAGTTGTCAGCAAAGTCAGCGTCCACACAGTTCAATGTAGCCTGAGTGTCCAATGTAGCCTGGAAGTGGAGGCCTGCAATGCTTACTTCGATTGCCGGAGTGTCTGGGTATACTACTTGGTTAGATATCAATGCTACTGATGCCTGTGTAAGTTTTTGTCTCTCAGTTATTCTTTTGGCTCTCCTTCCATCATCTTCCAACACGGAGATTTCTTCCGGACCTTTCTCTTTTTCATCTAAACTATCTCTTTCGCAGTTTTTCAATCTACACATCTCAATTAATTTCTCCCGGTACAAATTGTCCCAGTGTCCGATGTCACTTGTTTGTTTTAATCCACTCGTTGGGGAGGTGTCTACAAAGGGGCCTCCCCCCTTTCCGTTTCCCTGACGAGCAGCTCTTATTTCTTGAGTGCGGATGGTAGGAGGTTGATCGCAATGGGAGGAGTAGTGACCCAATCCTTGGCAATTGTAAAAATCTATCTATTTGTATTCCTTTCTTCAATTTCTCTCCATGTAAAGTTGCGTACAGGGATTCCATAAGCGAAGGTCGTTGAAACGTACGTATATTCATGCTGGATCTGAATATTTCCCATGTCGGCCTAGAATATTGGCGGCCTTGCCACCAACGTTGTCCATCTCCTCGGAGATGGCCAGTAGCGATAGCCCCCCAGCACGTGTCCAAAAATCTGCATGTGAGAAAATGTCTTCACAAGTCCGCAGAAAATCCTCTGGGTCCTCAAATCCCAGGCCATTAAATGTGGGAATTGACCATGCAAGAAGATCTTTAAGCGGAATACTATCTCTAGGGGACCTAGGGCTACAAACAATGGGTGGGCCCTTTTTGGGGTCTGGTGTAGTCTCCAAGGCTAATGGGGGCTCGATTTGCGAGTGCGAGCCTCCCCTCTAAATTTTCAATTTTCTCTTGCATTTTTAGCAAGACCTTAAGGAGGGTATCTTGTTGTCCATCAATTTGTGGGATGGATTGGGTTGCCAGCCCAAGCACATCTTTCTCCATTGCAACTTCTACAATGATCTAGTCTGGTTCTATTTTACCTCGTGGGCCAGGTTCGAGCTCGTCGCACGTGCAGTAGGGCCTAGCCCCAAAGGTATAATAGTAGGCCTATCTATGGCCTAGTCACTGCAGTCCTGAACGTTTTTCCACAAACTCGGATCTAGTCTAGGCTGAGGTCGAGCTTACCTCCAGGGCTGGGTTCGTGCTTATCTTGTTGGGCGCCAGTTATCACGGACTCGTGGGATACACTATTAATAATATGCACCCACGGTTCGTGATAATCTTCTATTCTATTCTTTTATTCAAGACAAACTAATAACTATTCTATTCTCCATTGCAGACCAAAAACACAACTCCAACTCTTAAAACATAAAACTAACTCAACAATACTATTTTCTAAACAAGGTACTTTGTTGGCCGGGAATGTATCAACATTGTACAGGCGGTGTCAAAGTTATAATAAAGGTTTTAAAACTTCGTGCTGGTGCAAAACGAAATTAAAAAAAACACTTTTGGTATTTTGTCCGCGGTGAATGCACTTACAGGCTGGTATGACAGCAGTCCCCCCCCCCCCCCCCCCCCAAACGGAATTTGAAAAAAAAAACAATATAAAAATCATTATTGCACAATATTCAATTTTTCTATTTTGAACTCTTTAAACTTTCGAGTAGAACAGAAACTGGGGGGGGGGGGGGGGGGAGGGGGGGGCATACTAACTTAATGGCAGCCTCCCTCACACGCTCATTTCATGAAACTTAGGCTACTTTTGATAATGTGTAGGGCTATGCAGAATGCACCCCGTTATACATTATTTTGCAACCATATTTTTTTATTTTTGCACTCCCTCCCCTTTTAAGTTCAAAAATAGTTACAGGAGGGTGGGGGCTGGGGGGAATACGAACTTAATTCACTCCTAGAATTACATTTCACGTTTTCACCGTTTTGAATGATATTGATATGAATAAGAACCATTATCAAATTTTAACTAGCTAATACCGTTGAGTGAATTCTCTCAACGCTAATACTGAACTGTTGTCATGTCTGGGAGATGATGTCTCTAAGTTGCATGGTCAAAATAATTTGTAGGGGTATAGACGTGTCTCGTTTTTATCATCAGATACATAATTATTTATATATATCCAGCAAGATTGTGTGACCTTGTATAAGCTATGATGCATCTTTAAAATGTTAATTTTGAACTTAATATACCGTTCCAGGAGTGACCTACATTGGGCAACATGGCGCAGTTCAACATTTGAGCCAAGCAGAACTCGACGCAGCTCGAGCCCGCCAAGCGACAATACCGCTGGATCATAATGATTACACGCCTGAACAATATGATGATGAACGTGAGTACTGTTAAAACAAAATTACCTAGTTAATACTTTCTTACTAACCCCTAAAACTGAACGTTGGACGCTTCGGGGTGAGACTATCGCCAAAATAAAGTCAAACAAAATGTCTGAAAGTAAAATATCACCAAAATCAACTATAAGTGCACTATAACATATTTTATTATAAATATTTCAATTTATTTTTCCAATTTATTATTTCCCTTAAAATCGATTAAAAATGCTTTCAAATGATACCAAACATGTCAAATTTAAGCTCAATTTGAAAATTTTTGCCATTTATTTATTATAGTAAGCCTTCTACAGTGTTCACTCATATGCACGTCATAGAGACATGCGAGTATTTGAAGTTGTCAATGAGGAAGATCTGTACAATTGTTAAATATTATTTACATGGTATTTACAATATTTTCAAAAGTTTAATTCGATAAAATAGTACAATTGGTACAAATAAAACAGTTTACAATGTTTTATATGGACAATGCAGATGCAAATTTACAAAAGTTCAATTCGATAAAAGAGTGCAATTGGTCAATTTAAACAGTTTCAATGTAGATACAATATATCAGTTATTAGATTAAAATTAAAATTGAGATATTTGGGTTCACACAACATATGAAGTGGTACTATAGTTAGCTTAAGCTAGTCCTATACAATATAAGTCTCAAAATATTCACTTACTGTATAAAAGCTGTGTTCCAAAAGGGAAAGACTTAAATCCTAGCCTTAAACTCCTTCCTAGAAAATTGTAACACCACATGCCTTAACTCTTCAGGCAATTTTTTATAATACTTCAATTCCCATGTTCACGGGATCATTATCCAGCAGCTTCAATCTATGGCTTGTCTGGTACAAATTTTTCTTTCCCTCTCGTGTTTATATTATGGACATTTACATTCAATTGAAATAAGTAGGAAATTTATTTACAAACATGATAACCTCAAGCAGATACAGGCAAGCCACAGTTAATATATATGCATTTTTTAAAGCCTGTCTGGATGATTCTCTAGAGCCTAAATGGAGCATATACCGCAATGCTCTCTTTTTCAGGCAAAAAATCTTACTTACACTCGTTGAGTTTCCCCCCCAAAATATATCCCATAGTTTATCAGAGACTGAGTGGGGGCATGAAAAAACTATTTTCCTTGTATCCAAATTACATTAAGGGCAGGAGAAGGTGGACAGAGGAATGAAATTACTACAGAGTTTGGTCTAAAAATCAATCAGAAAAAGAGTGAATGTTTGCGTAAAACAAAAGAAGACAAAGGGCAGGCCTAGAGACCGGGAAAATATTGTACTACGTGGAGAAGTCTTCGAAGAAAAAGAAGAATTTAAATATTTGGGAAGTATATTGACAAAAGATGCAAAAGTGTGTAGGGAAGTGTCATCTAGAGTACAAAAAGCAGAAGGGGTTTTACCAATTGGTGAGAAAGTTACTATGGAATGAGTTGTTCCCACAAAAATGTAAAATAAAAAAAACTATACTAACATATGGGGCAGTAACATGGGCAGTGGGAACAAAAGAAGAGTCAGCTGGAAGCAGCAGAAATGAAGTTTTTAAGAAATATCAAGGGAGTTAAAAGATGGACAAGATAAGAAGTAATGAAATAAGGAAATAACTGGGACTGAAGAGATTGAAGCTAAAGCTAGGAAGAGAACGTCTAAGATAGTTTGGACATATGAAAAGGATGGGCAGAGAGAGGATTCCAAGACGAGAATTTGAAGCGGCAGGGGAGGGGAAAAGAAGAGTAGGAAGGCCAAGAGAGAAATGGGAAAAATTAATTCAAGAAGACGTTGGAAAACAGGATGAAGTGTGGGAGCATGTGGCAAGAGTAAAGCTGTGGAGTGGAGTAAATTGGTGGAGAGGGAGGAGTTAGATGATGTGGAAGAAACACTGAGTCTGGCAAGCTTAGTATCTACAGTTTCATGCCCTAGATAATGGCGAAAAACCACCACTCAACCCGAAATATAGTTGGAACTGAGTTATGATGATTATTAATTAAATATCATTTACTTTGCTAACTCATTCAAACTTTTTTCTTTCAAAGTAACCTATTAGGGCTAATGATAGGCCTACAACGAGGCACTTAATAAATTCAAAGTTATTCCTACTTTTTTTTCGCAACAAAAATGCGATCACAATAATTAAATTATAAATAATCAGAGGGGTATTACGATTTATCTCGACACAATACAGCCAGCACTGGTACATAAATTCATAGAGTTAACACTTTTTTGACGGAACTGTTTTTGATTGATGTAAATGCAGTTATTAATTGTTGAATGCTAATAATTTCCTTGTACTACATAACTTAGAGAACGGCAATTGAATATAATGCCGATAATTAATAGTTTATTAGTGTAAAGCGATCCTTATGTTGTTGCATTTATTATGCAAGTTAAACTAGCTCAATGCCATTGTCAATAGTGAGAAATTTACACTGTGTGTATTGGGTATTATTTATTTATTTATCTTGGTATTATTTTTATTATTATGATTCAAGCTAAAAATAATTAGTAAGAGGAATTTATTGTTGCAGATATTAATTGTTGAATGTTTATAATTTCCTTGTACTACATAACTAATTAAACGGCAATTGAATATAATGCCGATAATTAATCGTTTATTAGTGTTAAGCGATCCTTATGTTGTTGCATTTATTATGCGAGTTGAACTAGCTCAATGCCATTCGAGGAAACAAGAGAATGTACACAAATTTACAAATTTGCAAATTCACAAATTCACAAATTCACAAACAAATTCACAAACAAATTCACAAATTTGCGCGCGTTCGTCAATATGGCCGCTCGTTCGGGGGGAGTCAGCATAGGCGCAATACATGTAATAGCGTTAAAAACATTGTGTTTGAATGCATATTAAAAGTGGTTTTACGCTTAAAATGGAAGTAAATACACAAAGTTAGTATTCGAGCCATTATGGATTGGAGAAGGATCGCGGACATTTACTGAGGGAAAAGAAGTTTTTAATGCAAACCACATCATCTTTGTGGTTGCAAGTAGTGCCCAAAACCCCCCAAATGTCATCAATTGCTTACCGTTTTGGTAATGTAGATTGGATTGAATATTGCTTAACGTCTCATATTTATGCAACTTGGCTAATCGAGACGAAGGGAGGGACGTAAGGGATGACGCGGGGGGACAAGGGGTGGACAGGCCTGTGCTGGTCAGAACCAGCCACAAGCATATGGGGAGGACAGGTGTTCCCCCACGTCGTGGTCGTCTCCGTCTGTGTCATCATCCGTCCGTGTTGTCTTTGTCGTCGCCGTCGGGGAGGTAGTCGAAGGGAAGGCGTTCCCCGACGACGACCCAGAGCTCGCCATTAGTTTCAGGGAGTAAAACTCCCCTATTCACAGTGAAATGACAAATGATGGTGCAACAGATTTTAGGGTACGTTCCAATGTGATTCTGGTCTGCTAGCTACTAGCTACTAGCCACTAGCCTACAAGCTGCTACCCACTAACAGATTGATTGATTGGATATTGCTTAACGTCTCATATTTATGCAACTTGGCTAATCGAGACGAAGGGACAGACGTAAGGGGGGACGCGGGGGGACAAGGAGTGGACAGGCCTGTGCTGGTCAGAACCAGCCACAAGCAAATGGGGAGGGCAGGGGTTCCCTCACGTCGTAGTCGTCTCCGTCTGTGTCATCATCCCTCCGTGTTGTCATTGTCGTCGCCGTCGGGGAGGTAGTCAAAGGGAAGGGGAAAGTTCCCCGGCGACAGCTTTGGACATACTTTATCGAAGCCAACCTGTCATGGCTACCCACAGCTTCGTAAATGACGAAAAACTCACCAAGATGGCGTAGATTTGTGAACATTTGACAACAACAACACCTGTCATGGCTACCCACAGCTTCCTAGATGAAGAAAAACTCACCAAGATGGCGTAGATTTGTGAACATTTGACAACAACATTCCTAACCTTAAAACTCCAAGTGTGGAAGGGTCTATGGATAGATTGGGTGAAGAGGATGTAGACAGGGAGTTGCGGACTGTCTACAGAAAGAAAAACGATGGCGAGATCTGTACGGATGATATAGACATCAAAGAAAACTTGTCTCGCGAGACAATCTACGACCCTAACCCTAACCTAGCTCTTATAAACCATGGATGAATAAAAGAGGCGTAACTGGGCGTTTTTGATTGCTTGAACGTTTTAACAAATTCGTTAGGCCAGGAGGCGAAGATTGGTTATGATTACATTAATACACCGACGGATGCAACAAAGAATGGCAGGTCTCATTTAGAAATGTAGCTAAATGGATTAAATAAATAAATAAATAAATAAATAAATAAATTGTATTTAGAGTCTACCCACTCAGTTATATAACTGATTTTCAGTGGGGGACTTTAAATCAAAGAGACTAAGCCAACCCTGTAGGCCCCGACGCAATCGGCGAGTGAGCGATAACCAACCAAAGATCGTTATTTTTAATAGGAAATATAGCAATCAGTGGTATGGACAGTGCGAACACCCGCGAATCAACGCCAGAATCAACAAGGCCGATTCAGCACAACTCTGAATTTATTATAGTACAAGTACAGTTCAGTACAAGTTAGGCATCAAGATGGATATGCAATAGGTGCAATAGAGATTGCATCGATAATGCAATCTCCTGTGACCATTCTTTAGCATGGTTTCATTTGCATTGTGTAGCCCTCAAAAGATGCCCAAAAACAAAACATTGGTTTTGTAGAGTTTGCCGCTCTTAAGTACATTCCCCATACAGACAACCACCATGTTTTTGTGGATGCAACTAAACTATTTCCCGTGTTTTGTATAGGACTATGCAATCACAGAATATCAAAAGTGCGGATTTTACCTAACTATACGTAGAAAGTCATTGTTGATCTTTAGATGTTTGTTATTATGTTAAATATGTAGCGTCACAGACCGTTAGCAAAGAAAAAAGTGTACCAAGCGCCCCAAACTATTTCAGACCGGCTGGAGACAAGACCACCTTTGAGAAACGGCAGTGGGGAAATACTGTGCTATTCGGCACCAAAAAGCACACTAGCGCGGCCCTGTTGGCGGAACGTAGAACCCGAGCAGTTATGATCACTCAGGTAGACACAGCGGCAAATAACGTGGAAGAACGTGTAGATGTAACTAAAAAGTTGAGTTTTCGGCGTGATACGTTTTGTTTACGGATGTTGAACGTAAGAAATAAAACAAATAAATATTTGTGAACAAGTTTCCATCGATTTAGTTTTATAGCATATATTCACGTCATTAATTAAATATAATTTGGCTAGAGTTCCATTGCCATTACTGTACATTAAAATGGAACTTAAATGTCACGTAGGTAGCCTACTGAATAAAATATATATAAGCCTAGACCTACTTTATTAAATTTATGCAAATAGCAGCGTCAGAGTTCAGGTACATTTTTAAATGTCAAGTTCAAAAAGTGGGGTACGGTGCTGCCATGCAAAGCCATTTTTAAGTTTTTTTAAAAATACTTTAGTGCTCAATAAAGGGGTGCAGTGATTACATGATGGCAGCTAACAATCGTTTAAATTTGGTTATTATGTTTTTTTTAATTTAGGACAAGTGTTCTGTAGATTTGTAAAGGCTTAGAGGTAAAGGCTCGGTCGGCTTAAATGTTGGTTCAGTACCAAAACCAAATGATAACAAAACCTCACCATGGGAGAGTCTTGGGACAATCTTTTCTGGTCTTGACAATAATATGTTTGACCACAATAGCTCTGAGCATGAGGAGGAACATCTTGAGGAAAGCCAACGTCAACTTTTTGTCAGGAGTCGGCTTGCAATCGTGTGACGTGACTTGAACTTGGCATAGTAAAACACTGACGTTTTTTAATGGGGGGATGCTAGGACACGTTGCATGTCAAAACACAGAACTGACTTTTCTGTTGTAATGTTCGCTTTTCATCTGCATTGTTTTCTTCGCTGATTGATGATTGGATATTGCTTAACGTCTCATATTTATGCACTTTGGCTAATCGTGACCGCTAAGGGGTGACGCGGGGGGACGGGTGTGACATGTTTTTCACTTGGGGAACGTGGTTCCTTCGTCCTCGAGAAGATCGGCGGCTGCCTCGTTCTGTTGCTCCGCACACTGGCTGCAAAATTTAGTTCTATTATGATTGACGCATTGAATCATAAAGATTTGAAGATTGTTAAGTACTTTAAGTACCAGTTTGATGTCGGACAGCGGACAGTTTGATCTTTGGCGTTGACCACGACGGAACTCGTGGTGTCATTTTCTGTTATTTAACAAGTGGTGTACGTATGTGAAGTATTGTTACAATTGTGTTATTCTTGTGTCACTTCTGCCTTTCGCATCCACGTTCTTATGCGAAGTGGCATTCTCAACATTGACGGTGGTAAAGACAAAACAGAACACAGAAACCGATAGGACCCAGAAAGAGACATACTAATGGCCGTAAGCATGTTGGAACCCCGAATTTCCCTAATGATGTCGAGAAAACAGGCTCAAGTTTCACATTTGGTAAAAATCAATGCGAGCTATTAATAGTAACATTTCTAGTATGACAATGTGTCATTTGTGTATGTATGCATGTTCTTTATTTTGAATCAATGAAAGACTAATTTATATAAAACACAATGTACTGGTACAGAAACATTGAACAAATTTCAAGATTATACAATATTCCTTTTCTAAATATGAATGAAATACGTTTGATTGATGATCATAGTCACAGCCTCATGTATCATAATAAAGAAAAATATGGAGGGGTACGTGATAATTTGCGATGCCTTTTAGGGGTACTCGGCTGAAAAAGGTTGAGAACCACTGATCTACATGAATACCTTCTTTGAAGTAAACAACCTTTATTAACAACCACCCCATCCCCAACATAAGAGTCGGTACATAACTTGACGTGCTGTATTATGAGCCATCTCAAATTTATCTCATTATTACAATTATAAATAAAAAAATAGTGAAATTCTGATGCCTTGAATCGATCAACCCCTGCTAGTCACTGTCGATTGAACTCAGTGGGCCAATCAATCCTAGCTACTATCTACCTGCAGGTGTTGTTTGTGACGTGAAATGCTAGGTGTTACAGTTGGTCCGTAATGACAGTAAAATCCATAGATATGAGGATATCTGCGAAAATATGGTATCGTCACGATGAACCTCATTACACATTTAAATTTCGTCCCCAACCAATTATTACACATCTTAGAGTTGATGTACTACTTTCATCATTACGATTTTGAATATTTTCAATGCATTTTACGTGCAACAACGATATGACCTCGCCGCCCCGCACCTTTTGACTGCCATCTATGCAGGCTCCAGTACACATAGCGCAGCAGCAGCTTCGCAGTCGGTCCGTTATTCCTGTTGCAGGCGGACGTGTATTGTCCTCGCTCTTCGTTGTGTTGTTGTTTCTTGTTCGGCCTCCAAGGTCATGGAGTTAGTTGGCTCTATTTCTGCTGAATGTGTTCTGACTGTTTGATACCTTTTGAACGATGTCTGTTCTGTCCAGACTGAACGGTTTGTCCACTCCCTATTCTGTTCTACCTGTCAGTAATGTGCTCGTTATCTCAGTATTGTGAATTGAATGCGGGCTTAGGTCTTATCATTTACTGATTTAGTTCTCTTGGTCTGGTTTTGTTTGTTGGTCTAGGCCTAAGTGTTTGCTTTGTTGTGGGCCTACAGCCAAGCAAGGGCTAGTGTCTGGCTTCATTTTTGAACAACTTGTTGAGCCTGGCACTTTTGTCGGTTAGGATTGTCTACTATCTTGATGTTAACAACAGTGAAATGAGCATCACCATGTGAAATTTTGTAGCCAATCTGAAACAACGATTGCGTGAAGTGAAGTGCTATAGGGGCGACGGCCAAACTATGGGAGTGCCTACGTCATGAATGTTATTTTGTGCCGCGTAGTGACATCGGGACTATTTACGCAGTATACATGCGCGCTAAATAAAAATGGCGCACGACGAAAATTACTACTCCTGCTGGTCGTAACGCTGCCTTCTAGACACCAAATAGTTCCCATATCAAAACGTTCAACAAGCTGTGGTGCGCCGCTAAGCGCGGGGATTTGAAAATGTGACAGGAGGACTGATAACTGGACGTTTGACCCTGCCTATGCAACAAATCATATCATTTGCCTTAAATTAAGAATTCTTTGGCATGTTGTTTGCTACTTAATTAAATGCCAACTTTGTGAATTGTGTTTTTAGATTTTGTGATCTAAACCCCTGCCCTCCCCATATGCTTGTGGCTGGTTCTGACCAGCACAGGCCTGTCCACCCCTTGTCCCCCCGCGTCATCCCTTACGTCCCTCCCTTCGTCTCGATTAGCCAAGTTGCATAAATATGAGACGTAAAGCAATATCCAATCAATCAATCAATTGTTTGTATAATTAAATCGGACCTTGCAAAGGAGAGCAATAGAATAAATAAATACAAATAAATTCGTATTGACCTAGGCCTACTCAGTCACATAACTTTCTACCTTCTATTACAAACCCTAGATTGGATTGGATATTGCTTAACGTCTCATATTTATGCAACTTGGCTAATCGAGACGAAGGGAGGGACGTAAGGGATGACGCAGGTTTAATTACTGATATCTGCTAGTATAATCGATTAGTAGGCGTTAACGCAATACCTTCACAATATTCTGTGCACAAGTTTCTTCTATATCCACATTAGATGCAATTTTTTAAGCTATAGGACCAAGCCCAGAATTAACTCTTGTTTTATCCAATTGAATAATCCACAATAATGCAAATAGTGGTATACTCACCCGCCATTGTTCTAATACATAGGCCCATAGAATACTAATATACCCCCCCCCCCCCCTCCCTAAGTTAAAACAATGTTAGGTTATAGGGATAAATAGGCCTCCCCCCAAGCTAATAGAATATTCATCCTCCAAAAGAGAGCGATACGCATTATTGCGGGTGTCTCCAGAAAACACTCCTGTAGGGAGCTCTTTAAGGAATTAGGAATTCTAACTCTAGCATGCACACTCATCCAGTCTGCTGCACTCTTTGTTCGCACAAATAGTAACCTCTTCCCTCTCAATGCGTCTGTGCACTGCCACAACACAAGAGCCATCCTTCACATACATAGGCCGCCCCACCACCTGCGCCTTTTTGCACTAGGCCCAGAGTACTTTGCCTCCACCCTTTACAACAAGCTCCCAGAAAACATAAAAACCTCCCCCACCCTGCCCTCCTTCAAACACAAGTTAAAAATATATCTCACAGAAAACAGCTTCTACTCGGTTAGTGACTACCTCTCAATGTAAATAATAAACAATTATAAATAATGAACAATTAATTAAATAATAAATAATAAACAATTATTATTCTAGCTAAATTCAGCAATAATGATATATCACCTGTTTTAAAGTCCTGTTTCAAAGTCTACTGACATTGTAAGTTGTAACATATGATTACTATTTTTTAGTTATATGCCTCCATATCATTATGTCTCATACTTTCATTTGTACCATTATCTTGTACCATTTGTAAATCACCTCATTGAACAATTCTCTTCTCCAGTTATACTTCCATAAATTAATATATTATATCAATGTCATTATCATTAAAAGCAACTCGCTTATTTTCAAATTCCACTTTTATATTATCCTCCCACATGTTGGCTTATCCACAAACAATTGTAACTAGATACATCATATAAATTATTATTCTTACCACCATTGAGTGTAGATTTCACAGTCCACAATGTTACAATTATTACAATGTATTAATTTATTTTATTTTCATAATTTTCTTTATTTACTTAATATACATGATTACTCTGTAGTACTAGGATTACATATACTTATCTGTAAGTTACCTTAGGCTATTCACCTTCTCCTCCGGGAGTCAAACATGTACAATGTGCCTGTCAAGATGAATAAAGTTATCTATCTATCTATCAAGGCACATTAAACATAAGACCAGGCATACTTTAGCCTTGCCTAAAATAGAATGTTGCTTTATTTCCATGTGAATCCATGTGTCAATGAACCTAGATCTAGAGGGTTGTGCCTTGTCTTGTTCCAACAGTTAAAAAAGTAGGCTAGCCTATTCTCTTGTAGGTTTATGCCTAAGCAAGACAAGCCTTGGTTGCATGGAGCAGTCTTGAAAAGACCTCGTACTGTGCAGGGCTTGCTCAGCCCATGCAAACATACCTAGGCCAGTGGCCTACCATATGGCTTTAAGGCTAGATTTTGCCTTGCAAAATGCACTCCTCAGTATGAGACAGTTCAAAATGTATGTTAGGTCCAGTTCATTTTTGTCAGTGTGTAGGCCTACGCTCTTACGTTGAGCACAGGAGATGTGACCTTCTGTTAGGGTACGGTATCATTCGAAGCGCACCATCAATAAAATGTAGTGTGACCCAATGTTGATGGTTCATTTATTCAGAGTTAAATAAAATGTAGGCCTATCAGTTGTGGAAAAATGAGCCCAAATTTTACAATAAAAGTCTTAAGCTGGATTCGGATCAAAACATTCCCGTCACATAAAGTGTGTACGGTGGGTGCGTTGACATTGAGCACAGGAGATATGACTTACGTTAGGGTACGGTATCATTCGAAGCGCACCATCAATAAAATATAGTGTGTCCCAATGTTGATGGTTCATTTATTCAGAGTTAAATAAAATGTAGGCCTATCAGTTGTGGAAAAATGAGCCCAAATTTTACAAGAAAAGTCTTAAGCTGGATTCGGAACAAAACATTCCCGTCACATAAAGTGTGCAGTGGGTGCGTTGACGTTGAGCACATGAGATGTGACTTACCGTTAGTGTTCGGTATCATTCGAAGCGCACCATCAATAAAATGTAGTGTGTCCCAATGTTGATGGTTCATTTATTCAGAGTTAAATAATATGTAGGCCTATCAGTTGTGGAAAAATGAGTCCAAATTTTACAAGAAAAGTCTTAAGCTGGATTCGGAACAAAACATTCCCGTCACATAAAGTGTGTACGGTGGGTGCGTTGTTTTTCCGCTAGTTGTGAACTACCAGCAGAATCACGCGTCTTGTAACGTCGTGAATCTAGCTTAAAAACAGCCATTGCGTTGCGGCCTACCATGATATGTACGAGTAGGCCTACTGTAGGATGCAACTATGATCATTGATTACGATCCAAATTACAACAAAATATCAAATGCATGCATCAAATTATTCTTTTAGGTACCTACATTATGAAATGAAGTTGGCTCGTCCAAAGAGGACAAAGGCCCAGTGTTGTAAACGCTACTTGATTAAAGTAGCATGCTACCGCTACTGCTACTCTCTCTTTAAAAGTAGCATGCTACCGCTACTGCTACTCTCTCTTCAAAAAAAGCGCGCTACTTTCGCGCTACTTTTCGTAAGTAGCGCGCTACTTTTTGCGCTACTTTCCGAAAAAACACAACTTTGATCGCGCAAAGCCACATACAAAATTACAACGAGCCTTCAAGACTCTGGGCTACACTCCAGGGACGACTTTTTTAGAGGCGGGCATGGCCTACCCGATCACAATACCCTCGAGTGACTCGGGTAGTCACAAAAAGAAATCAACCAGGATTTCTTATAACTGATAAAGAACGAGCTTGTAAATTATCGTAAATAGTGTATATGCATTATGCAATGTAGTCCGTCCTAGCAATCAATTGTGATGTGTTTATAACCTTCACAATCATGTCGCGTTGTATAAGCAAGATACAGAGACAGAAGACAGAGCCCAGCGTGGGCGGGCGGCCCATAAAGATAAACGCGTGTGGAGGAACACTTGAAGTGTTCCTATGGGGGGGGGGGAGGGGTGGAGGAGAGGGGGCATAGTCCTCACATGGAGTCCCTGGCGACTCGTGTTCTAATGGCTAATGAAGCAGGTAAGATATTGTAACTGCCTTTTGTTAGCAAGATAAAAAAAAACTGGACAGCCTCTGCACTGTCTCTATTCTCTAGGTTTTAATAAAACTGTCAAAAAATAACAACGGAATTTACTGATTTTTTTTGTTTTTTTTTGATTTGACTACGAGAACACTTGATGTTATTGTTATGGCCGCAGGTCGATGTCTCGATGGCCATATTGACGTCAAACAGTACGCTGAAAGATTACGAGAGGCATCACAGCAATTGGAGGCCTACGGGATTACGGAAATAACGTCATTTCTTTTCGACTTGTCTCTTTGTTTGTCGCTCAACGTTTGGTTCGAAAAGTTTGAAGTTTCACATCACAAATTTTGATTTATGCACTTGGGTACACAAAGCGACAAGACGAGCTGACTTTATAAGACATTGCGCTGTGGAGGTATTAATTTACACAACGTACCTACATTATTATTTATTAATAATTGATGACAACTCTCGCACTGAATCGTCATTGTCTAATAGTAATAAATAATAATTAATTACCCATCACCTTTCAATGCTATCCCTTCTCAACAAAGCCATTCATTATTATAAATTAGATTAGTTCTGCTTATGGTCTCTGAGAAAAGAAAATTATTATCGATCTGCTTGATTGCCCGGTGGCGGTGGTGATGTTTTACAGGTTTTCGATAAATAGAGTCGAGTTGGGTAGACTAATTTATTTTCTCATCAAACATTATATGATTATTGTTTTCATCAAAAGGCGTACCCTATAGGCCTACAACAAACAAACAAAGATAGATAAAAGCCCTACAAGATAGTATAAATGAAATTAAGATAATATACAAAATTGCTACGTTGACAAAGAATCAGCAGCCACTCAAAAACAAACAATTCCTTTAGTTCGTAAATGTAATATACATTTTATTTTACTTTTTTTGCTGTAATGGATTATGATTGCGATTGCTTATATTCTAATTTCTACTCTACGTAAAAGTAAAACAATTAAACAAAGCACTAAGTTATTGTTTAGTTCACTGTTGTTTTATGCGCGTTCACTTTGATAAGCAACTGTTTCTCGAAGTTGCCATCCTTCATGCATCCCCTTTTATCTGTGAGGACGTGCTTTGCCGCACTGAACAATCGCTCAACAGGAGCACTCGATGGTATCGCAGTGTTTGTTTTGATAAACAAAGTCTTTATTGCCGGGAAATCGTCGAGGAGGGAGAGTCTCTTGATCGGGGACGCCAGATACTTTCGAACGATCTCTGCCTTGTCCTGGACCACCACCACTTCATCTTCATCATCTTCGAAGAAGTTCATTAGGCGGTCCGTTGATCCCCGTACGAACGGTTGCGTCTGCTCTTCTCCCCCCTCTAACCCCGCGGGTTCACGTTCGGCCGCTCCCAGCTGGGCGGCTATTTGTTGTATAAGGAATTCCTTCTTCTGGGGATTCTTCTTTATCATCATACATACATCATCTAGAGTGTCGATCGCCAACTCCAGCTCTCCCACCTTATTCCCGAGACTACAGATATTTTGATGGAAAATATTAATTTTAGTTTTATCATTCCGGAGAGTGGTTTTTGGAAAGCTCGGCCTTGGTCTAATCACAGGGCAAGCCCAGGTAGGCGTTACGTCTTCCGAAGAGGCTGATTTGGCTCTTGAAAATTTGCATTGTTAGAGTCAATAACGAGATTCGCCTTGTTATGCTGCCCCTCCATAATCTTTTGTACCGAACTACCCGGTACTTGACTTTTCCCCTCCTCGTTGATTCATCCATCATTGCATCATCGATGAGTTTGAGCAATACAGCCATATTATTCAGGAAGTCAAAAGTGTACAGGGTCGTCGTCGGGGACTTTGACTACCTCCCCGACGGCGACGACAATGACAACATGGACGAATGATGACACAGACGGAGACGACCACGACGTGGGGGAACCCCTGCCCTCCCCATACGCTTGTGGCTTGTTCTGACCAGCACAGGCCGCTCCACCCCTTGTCCCCTCGCGTCATCCCTTACGTCCCTCCCTTCGTATCGATTAGCCAAGTGGCTTAAATATGAGACGTTAAGTAATATCCAATTAAAAATCCTCTATGTTGTTTGTTCCCCCTATTATTATTGTTACATTGATAAACCAGATGAGAGACCAGATGATTATATTAACAGAAAATCGTACCATTCCATTATACTGCAAGGGATTTGCAATGAGGATAAGAAGTTTATCGACGTATTTATAGGATACCCGGGGTCGGTTCATGACGCCCGAGTGTTTAGAAACTCGGACATAAGTGAAAACATGGGACACCTAGTGTGATGGTAAAAACATATAATAATCAATACTATGTATAGGCCTATAATACATATAGATGAGCCTACTTAATGTTGATGAAGCCAATTTATTTTCGTAGGTGGGTACTTGTTAGGCGACTCGGCATATCCACTTCTCCTCAACTTGTTGACACCCTACCGAGATAATGGACATCTGACAGCAGTACAAAGGCATTTCAATAGGGTACACAGTTTGTGTCGAGTTTCTATTGAACATGCCGTTGGAATAATGAAACAGTGGTTCCGTCAATTATACCATCTAAAATTACACATTTTATTCGCGCATGCTGTGTGTTGCATAATATTGGAGACTTGAATGATTTACAAGTGTTCATTGAAGAGGACAATATTCCAGATGAACAGCCAGATGATAATGCACATGATAATGCAAACCTTGGTGCTGGTAACGATATGCGCGATGAAGTGGCAAGACAGATAGATCTACTTGCATAGAAGATAAGGAAACCATAAGGGTAATTGGAACCAGTCGGTCTCAAGACTCCTAATTACTGTATCCGTCTTAACTGTTCTTTCTACTATTTAAGGCACAACGCACTAAAAATATTGATTAGCAATATTCAATCATGTAATAACTATGAACTATGAGCACCACATATCATGTGAAGTGAAGCTATTATTTTTTCTTTAGGATCTCGTGTACTTGTTCCAGAACTTCAAGTTTTTTCTTAATGAGAGCATTACGTTCATTTCTTTATACCTTTCTACGTTCTTCCTTTGCTTGGGGCTCAATGTCGCGATCACTTTGGCGTATTTCCATCGCCTGACGTAGATCAAGTAGCTCCTGCTGTATATTACGTGGTGAAGGTCGAGTACGTTTCTTTGACACGATCTTGTTCACTGTCTGTATTATCGCTATAAAATAAATAAAATAAATTGTATTTAGAGTAAATCAGTAAATCAAAGCGACTAAGCCTACCCTGTAGGCCCCGAAGCAATCGACGAGTGAGCGATTACCAACCAAAGATCGATATTTGTAATAGAAAATATAGCAATCAATGGTATGGACAGTGCGAACACCCGCGGATCAACGCCAGAATCAACAAGGCCGATTCAGAACAACTCAGATTTTATTATGTGCTTCGTTGCTAGGACGGCTCCAAAGTCACCGTTTACAAACTTCTAAGACACTAACGCTCGTTTGGAATGCGGGAGAACCGAGTTCAAATCCCGGTTGGGGTGGACTTTTTACATTTCAAAAATTGTAGTAAATAAAAATAGTATTGTTGGTTGGTAGATGTCCTGTTTTTCAGTGTTGACTTGCTCAGCTTGATCTTTACTGCGTTCAAAGCGTATCGCCAGGTCAAGTATAAAACCTTCCCTTGTAGTGGAATTAACTGAAATGTGTCCACATACTGCCGATTATGTTGAGCCGGTGGGCCCATCATTGTACATGTACCATGTGAGATGAAAATTGTACTCGCAATGAATCAACACAGGCACCCATCCATGTATCTGGCTGAGTCTGTAACTACAGCAATCACATTTTCAAATATGAGACGTAAAGCAATATCCAATCAATCAATCAAATGTAATACCGTGAGCTATGACTACCGACAGTATAGCCTGTACACATTCTGCTCCATTGGCATTCTCCAACACTTTGGCACCGCCAACGTAAACGTTTTGTACCGATGCACAAAGGCGTGGCCAAATCAATAAGATAAAACTCGTCTTCCTTTACGATCCCATTAGTTTACATAAAGCAATGTAGATTCTAAACTCTTCTACAGTAGTAGGAGTAAAGTTTTCGATAGGTATCTCAGTTGCATACCTGTTAGTTTCATCCACGATATGCTGGCAACAGACAAAAAAAAAAACGAGCTAAATTCTTGGGGGGGGGGGTCAGTGAATTTGAAGTCTTTGCTTCACTCGCTACGCTCATCCAATTAAATTTAGGTCTACAGCAAAAGGTTTATCCGTTTGAACAGAGCCCATGGTCTGGTTTTTCAATTGCGGACAATTAGGACGTATGGCTCACTCTACAACACTTTGTTAAAACCCTTTCTGTCCCCATCACCAAGGTATTGTACGAAACGGACCTACAAACTTTATAAGAAATAATTATATCATTGCCTTGTCCCCCCGCGTCATCCCTTATGTCCCTCCCTTCGTCTCGATTAGCCAAGTTGCATAAATATGAGACGTAAAGCAATATCCAATCAATTGGTTTGTGATGTCCAAACCACAGACCAATTAAAATAGTGTTATTAAACTAGGTGTTTGGTGGCAGGTTCCTGGGTCGTCGTCGGGGACTTTCCTCTTCTCTTTGACTACCTTCCCGACGGCGACGACAATGACAACACGGACGGACGGAGACGACCACGACGTGGTGGAACCCCTGCCATCCCCATAAGCTTGTGGCTGGTTCTGATTCTGGTTGCATAAATATGAGACATTAAGCAATATCCAATCCAATTGAGAAAATTTTGGATTCACTTGTAAACAGTTAATAACATATCTTAAAGCTCATAAGCTAGTTGCTGTCAATGTGATATTTAAAGCTTCCAATGCACTTCACGTGCAGCATTCGATATGACCTCGCCGCCCCGCACCTTTTGACTACCACCTGCACTGCACGCACAGCTAGGCCGGGGAGCCTCGCCTCGCAGTCGGTCTGTTGTTCTTGTCGCAGGCGGACGTGTTTTGTGTCCGCTCTTCGTTCTGTTCTTACTGGGCCTCTACAGTTCATAGAGTTAGCTTCTATTACTATAGAGTGTGTTGGTTGAGCAGATTTTTACTTTTGTGCCCTCGCAGCGTTCTGTTTTGTCTGTTCTGTCCAGACTGGAAGGTTTTTGTTCTCTTTATTCTTCGAAAAGCAAACAAGAATTAGGGCCTTCAAATTCCAACTCGACACCTTCTCGCGGTTTGGCCCGTGAATAGGGGAGTTTCACTCCCTGAAACTAATGGTGAGCTCTGGGTCGTCGTCGGGGAACCCCTTCCCTTTGACTACCACCCCGACGGCGACGACAAAGACAACACGGACAAATGATGACACAGACGGAGACGACCACGACGTGGGGGAACCCCTGCCCTCCCCGTATGCTTTGTGGCTGGTTCTGACCAGCACAGGCCTGTCCACCCCTTGTCCCCCCGCGTCATCCCTTACGTCCCTCCCTTCGTCTCGATTAGCCAAGTTGCATAAATATGAGACGTAAAGCAATATCCAATCAAACAAGAAATTCACTAGCAAAACTGCACATAATCATCTGCCAAAAAAGATCAAATTATTTTCTTGGGGTGCAAGATTTTTTGTCTGCGTTCGTGTGTACAGTAGCAAAGCTCTGTACCCATCCAACTACGTCACGGGTGGTCACGTCACGCACTATACAATTTCCACAATATTGGTTGTACCATGTTTAAATATATTGACCGATTTCTTTCATTTTTTTTCTAAATTCCTAAAATAAATTTAGGTTTAACATAAGTAAGCAACAAGTCAATGTGAGAATATAAGCAATATCCAATCAATCTCATCATCCAGCCTACTCTCTTGTCCAAAATCCGGCTTAATCTGTTGTTAATCTTCATCATCATCCGGCACCATATCTTGAACTTCATCCAAATCAACCGTTGGCAAATCCTCCTGTTCATCATCTCCGCCTTCATCCTCCAGATCTTTATGCTGCTCAACCACCAGACTTGGTTTATTTGCTGAAGCCAGCGGCTGCCGCGACCTTGGCTGCAACTTCGCTCTCGCTCTCTTGTGTCGGTGGCTGTCCATGTCCCGAGCGTTTCTCGGCCACGGCTTTATGAGGCCATCAATTTGGCCTACAGTCATTTCTGAGCGGTTGTGTCGAACAGCAACTAGACATTAAAAAAGTGTGTTAGAATAACATAAAATTCAACAAATTTTCTTTTTACGGTAAATATCTGTACAGGGTGGCTAGACACATGATGTGATGACAATCATCGTTTTTCAGAAGGATACATGGAAAAACTATGGATCCAGATAAATATGGAAAGGGTTACCATATTATAAAATCAAAATCCGGTACATACACAAATACATAACCGTTGAAGCAAAGTCTTTTCCTCTACACTAGTAGGCTACAACAATCATGTTGGTTAATCAGTCTCCCCAGGGCCCCGATTCATGTACATTTTTATCCCGGTATAAGCCGAGTTAGGTGGTATAAATAAATAAATAAATAAATAAATTGTATTTAGAGTCTACCCACTCAGTTACATAACTGAGTGCGGTATAACTCCGAATCCAATTCATGAAGACTTATCCCGCCTCGACCGGGGATAAGAAAATACGTAAACAGATGGCGGACATTTTAAATTTTGCATCTATGTGTAAAACGAGAAAAGTTGTCATTACTCTCATAAAACAAATCAGAAACCGTCCCGGGCCTAGGCCCAGATGTAGAAAATTATTCATAATACAACAGTGTAGGCCTAAAGTTCCATTAGGCTATAAGACTACATTCAATTAATGCTAACATAACACGTTTGACAAGCCTATAGGCTCTCCTAGGCAACCCTAGACCTGCACGACCTTGTTCAGACACATCCCCCCACAAAATAACTAGTTTTGATTACTAAAAGCCTAATGCAGATAAAGAATGGTATGATAGTCCTAGGCTATTCCAAAATTTACGGCAATAATAAGCCTTTTCTTTTCTTTAAATGAATTCACGCAAACTCCTGTCACTAAATGAAAAAGTAAAACAAAAGATGGTGGAAATTTTCAGTGTTCTTTTGCTAATTTGCTGATTTACATGGCTGTGGAATGCAGTGGAAAATAACATTTGTTGTGTCTGTTGTTGCATTGGAAATTTTTGATTGGATGAGAGTTGCCCAGACTTAACCAGGCCTTATCCTGCCATGTCCTGCATTATACCGTCCTTATACCACCTATACCCGGGATAAATGTACATGAATCGGGGCCCAGGGGATTACTTGAATTTTTAAGAACACAATACAAAACCATTCCATACATTTAGTTAGGGGTGTGCGGTTCTAGGTTTTTGGTTTCGGTTTAGTTCCGGATAGTAATCTGCTTTTCGGTTCCGGTTCGGTTAGTGGAGGTTGAAAAGATGAAAAAAATTGAGAAATTTACCAAATGTATTCCCTTGCCTAGCTAGGCCTAGGCCCAGGCATAACAATGCAATTCCAGTAACAGAATCCTAGTTTTAATCCTAATGCAGTTCTAGTTTTACTACCTAATATAAGTGTTGAACATATCAAAATAATTTGAATAATACAGCATGGCTAAGGACTTGTCTTAAGTGACCTCCTCGTGGTTTGGCCCGTGATTAGGGGAGTTTTTCTCTCTGAAACTAATGGCGAGCTCTGAGTCGTCGTCGGGGAACTTTCCCCTTCCCGTTGACTACCTCCCCGACGGCGACGACAATGACAACACGGACGGATGATGACACAGACGGAGACGACCACGACGTGGGGGAACCCCTGCCCTCCCCATACGCTTGTGGCTGGTTCTGACGAGCACAGGCCTGTCAACCCTTGCCCCCCCACGTCATCCCTTACGTCCCACCCTTCGTCTCGATTAGCCGAGTTGCATAAATATGAGACGTTAAGCAATATCCAATCAATCAACTAAAACTGATCTAAATCAACCCTGTAGACGCCGACGCATTCGATAATTAAGTAATGCACAACCCGCGATCACACTAGTTGGCCTCGATTCATCTGTGGATGATACATACCTTGATGCGATAAGTTCGGAACAAGGGACAACTCCAAAGTCACAATTTCATATTTTCCCGGAATATCATCTAAGTGGAACAACTGCAGCATGAGCTCGTAATTTATTTGCTGTTTTTGCTGCATTTGTACCTGATGCATGTATTCCTGCTTTTGATGCTTTTGATCACAGTTATAAATGCAGTGCACTAAGCCAACTATATGTAGGTCATTCATCACAGACTCTAGCTTGTCATAGAAATCCTGTACAATAAATGGGTCCCCAGCTTGCCTTGAACGAGACCCTTCCAACCTGTCTGGTTTCTTTAGAGACAACTTGTGGCGTTTGTAGAGGTATACCCACCAGTCATCACCCGGCCTATCCTCTTTCCAATCACTTTTGATTTTATTATCTTTAGCAGACCTTTGCAATGAATCGAGCACTAGTGCCTTTGATAAGCCAAAGCCCCACTTGTTCATGATTTCTACATACTTAACAAACTTAACAAACTTAAGGTCTGTTAAAAGATCCAAAAAAAATGTGCCAAACACATTTTCCTGCACATATGTCTGAATATAGCACTGATTGATATTTTTATATGTTAAAACCTGTAGGCCTAGGGCTTGTTAAATGTCATACCTAAAACGGTTGTACCGCATATGTTTCCCCCACCAAATACGTAAAAAAAATCGGTAAAAAGTGAACTTCTTACCCATAAGGTACGTTTTCCACCATCATCATTTTGTATTTATAAGTGTACTTTTCCTACAAAGATACGATTTTACCAGCCGCGTTTGTATCAACCTTCCGTCCGCCCAGCGAGTTCAAATTCCAACTCGACACCTTCTCGCGGTTTGGCCCGTGAATAGGGGAGTTTCACTCCCTGAAACTAATGGTGAGCTCTGGGTCGTCGTCGGGGAACCCCTTCCCGTTGACTACCTCCCCGACGGCAACGACAAAGACAACACGGACGGATGATGACACAGACGGAGACGACCACGACGTGGGGGAACCCCTGCCCTCCCCATATCGATGGTGAAGAATCAATACCTTCTATCTGCCAAAAAGCAAATTGTTCAGGAGAGCATTAAAACTGATTTAAAAAAAGTAACTAGTTGGCGGTGGCAGATAGGAGATATTGATGTAAGCATGATGTAAGGAAGTACTACGGTATATGTCTCTTTTGGAGATGTTTAAGCATTGTTAGATAGGAGCTATTAACATAAAAAAATTCGAAATAATTTTCTGTATCCATAGACACCAACATCTCATTTTGGCAGAAAATGGCAGATAGAAGGTATTGGTTCTTCACCATCGATATGCTTGTGGCTGGTTCTGACCAGCACAGGCCTGTCCACCCCTTGTCCCCCCGCGTCATCTTTTACGTCCCTCCCTTCGTCTCGATTAGCCAGGTTGCATAAATATGAGACGTACAGCAATATCCAATCAAAAATTAAAAAAAGACCATGCCTGCGAGTGCGAGAGAGATAGATCATGCGCGAATGAGGTGCGCGTTCGATCCAACTCACAGCTGACCGTCCAGAACGTGTGGGAAAAGAATTTACGATGTATAGTAGCCCAGCAAACACACGACTGTGTAAAACGTGTGTAAAATGTACGTTTAACGCACGTGTAGTGTGGGATTTATATGGTGTGTGGAGTGTGGGTAAGTCATTTGAGTACGTGTGTTTTCCGTGTGGGCAACGTACGTATTTCTGTGCCACTGTTAGTGTGTTGCTCGTACGTACCCTACCCACACCGCGCCCACACCACACAAAGTGTACGTATTTTACTAGTTTATGTACGTGTGCTGCCTGTGTGGGCAACGCATGTATGGTCTCGCTACGGTAAGTGTGTAATTCGGACGCACCGTACCCACACCGCGCCCACACCGCACAATTTGTTCGTATTTTACTAGTTTCTGTACATGTGTTTCCCGTGTGGGAAACGTACGTCGAGTCGAGCTACGGTTCCCAGCAAACACAGTTCATCGCGCCCGCACGTAAAACGCACGTACGCGTACGTACGTTTTATGTATGTATTGCCCCATACTTTTCCCGCAGAAAAGTGTCACTTCTGCCCGCATGTATTACGCACGTTCTCTGCACGTATTTTAGCATGGTATACATACTGGGGATGCACCTTACCCACACAGGGAACACACATATACGGCACTCAGTAATATTACGCCCACACCTTACCCGCACGGGAGACACACGTTTACGGCACTAGGAGTCACACTCCGCCCACACCTTACCCACACGTTTACGACACCCAGTAATATTTCGCATGCACCTGGCTTCGCCTGCAGGGAACTAGGTCGCTAGCTCCATCTGGTAGAGAATCTAAAAAGTATCATAGGAAGCAGCTATGCCAATAAATAATATTACGAAAAAATATTAGAAATGTAATTATTACTGCAAGTCAAGTTCAGTGGCAGTTCATATGCTTATTTTATCATGTTAATCGTTTTGGAAACTTACATTAGGTAACAAATTTTACTCCATCTTGTGTATTCGAACCTCGTCCATGCCTCGCTCCTTCAACCTGGAATCTGAAAGCCAGCCACTAGACCGTTCGGCCACGGTGAACTGATAAATGAGAGGAGTTAAACTAGCCTAATGTTGGACTAGGCGCGCTCGTGTTTTGCCAATCCTAATATACGTTCTCGAATATACAATTAGGTTATTATTCTACAGTAACTAAGAACGTTATATAAAAGTGTTGGAAAACATATAACAATAATAATGCTAGCAGTAGACTTTGATGTTTAATGACGTATTTGTGCATCCATCCAATCATTTATATTCCAACATAAGTATTAAATATGGTGTGCAAAGCCACGATGGCATTTATGTATACCATATCGACAAGCAATAATTATTGTTAAATTATATTTTTATTTTCGTCTTGATGTTTTTCTTAGCATTGAAAATTAGTTGAGTTTTAGCTAATAAAATTCAAATTCGAAGTTTTTAAGAAAATATTATGAAATTGGATCATTAATAATAACTGTTTTCACTTTGTAGTCCATGTTACACTTACATAATATGAACAGAAGTATAATGCTAAAATAAGAAACTAAGTAGTTGTAAACTATTAGGCATAATAGCATTTTTTTTTATTAAGCAGGACTTGCCTACATTAAAAAATATTTATTAGCATGTTTCTCGCATAAACGACACTCGCAAAATATTGAAATACATACAGTTTTGACGGTATGGGCGCGGTGCGGGTGAGGTACGTACGACTAACACAAATCGAAGCTCGACTCGACGTACGTTGCCCACACGGGAAACACACGTACAGTAACTAGTAAAATACACACACTTTGTGCGGTGTGGGCGCGGTGCGGGTACAGTGCGTACGAATTACACACTTACCGTAGCGAGACCATACATGCGTTGCCCACACAGGCAACACACGTACATAAACTAGTAAAATACGTACACTTTGTGTGGTGTGGGCGCGGTGTGGGTAGGGTACGTACGAGCAACACACTAACAGTGGCACAGAAATACGTACGTTGCCCACACGGAAAACACACGTACTCAAATGATTTGCCCACACACCACACAAATCCCACACTACACGTGCGTTATACGTACATTTTACACACGTTTTACACAGTCGAGTGTTTGCTGGGTTAGTGTGTTTGTCGTACGCACTGTACCCGCACCGCGCCCATACCGTCAAAACTGTATGTATTTCAATATTTTGCGAGTGTCGTTTATGCGAGAAACATGCTAATAAATATTTTAATGTAGGCAAGTCCTGCTTAATATAAAAAATGCTATTATGCCTAATAGTTTACAACTACTTAGTTCCTTATTTTAGCATTATACTTGTGTTCATATTATGTAAGTGTAACATGGACTACAAAGTGAAAACAGTTATTATTAATGATCCAATCTCATAATATTTTCTTAAAAACTTCGAATTTGAATTTTATTAGCTAAAACTCAACTAATTTTCAATGCTAAGAAAAACATCACGACGAAAATAAAAATATAATTTAACAATAATTATTGCTTGTCGATATGGTATACATAAATGCCATCGTGGCTTTGCACACCATATTTAATACTTATGTTGGAATATAAATGATTGGATGGATGCACAAATACGTCATTAAACATCAAAGTCTACTGCTAGCATTATTATTGTTATATGTTTTCCAACACTTTTATATAACGTTCTTAGTTACTGTAGAATAATAACCTAATTGTATATTCGAGAACGTATATTAGGATTGGCAAAACACGAGCGCGCCTAGTCCAACATTAGGCTAGTTTAACTCCTCTCATTTATCAGTTCACCGTGGCCGAACGGTCTAGTGGCTGGCTTTCAGATTCCAGGTTGAAGGAGCGAGGCATGGACGAGGTTCGAATACACAAGATGGAGTAAAATTTGTTACCTAATGTAAGTTTCCAAAACGATTAACATGATAAAATAAGCATATGAACTGCCACTGAACTTGACTTGCAGTAATAATTACATTTCTAATATTTTTTCGTAATATTATTTATTGGCATAGCTGCTTCCTATGATACTTTTTAGATTCTCTACCAGATGGAGCTAGCGACCTAGTTCCCTGCAGGCGAAGCCATGTGCATGCGAAATATTACTGGGTGTCGTAAACGTGTGTTTCCCGTGTGGGTAAGGTGTGGGCGGAGTGTGACTCCTAGTGCCGTAAACGTGTGTTTCCCGTGCGGGTAAGGTGTGGGCGTAATATTACTGAGTGCCGTATATGTATGTTTCCTGTGTGGGTAAGGTGCATCCCCAGTATGTATACCATGCTAAAATACGTGCAGAGAACGTGCGTAATACATGCGGGCAGAAGTGACACTTTTCTGCGGGAAAAGTATGGGGCAATACATACATAAAACGTACGTACGCGTACGTGCGTTTTACGTGCGGGCGCGATGAACTGTGTTTGCTGGGAGGCCTACATTCTGTTTCGGCAAATTTACGAAATCTGTAATACTATAATCACGAAGCAAAGGATTGTTATTACTGGACTCATCATCTTGCAAAATTATACAATGAATCACAAAGGCCTATATCCGGGCATATTGAATAGAGGTGTATTTTTATATGTCCGTCATAAAATAAATATTGTGTCCACGGTAGGCTCACATGAAGTAATATCCCGCAGGGGGGGCTGGGCTGTAAGTAGCAATTGGAGCAAACAGAAACTGTGTCAAAATAGGGGAATTGCATGGTACCCTACTACACGAATAATGAAATCTCGCTCGATAATATTAACAATTTCAGAGACGTAAATTGCCTCGTCAACAACCATTTTTACACACTAACTGGCTATCTGTGATGCTTGAAAAGCCATCAAGACACTGTCACGATTGTCAATACATTTTACAAAAGATGAAGATCGTTCTCCTGCATTTGTACAGATATCACCGTTCAGGACATCTTACCTCCAGCCAAGAATAACATCTTGTTTATTTGCAGAAAGAGTATTATCCAATAAATCTACAAGGTGACAAAATGTCGAAAAACATTCCATTTCCTAGACGAACAGTACAGTTTTGGCGTTTACCCAGTCTTCCGTAATGAATCACATGCGGCTTGATGCCATTGTAGATGGCGCGTTCATATGTCCATACATTGTTCGTTTTCAACTCTTGATCTAGTAGGCGTTCAATTACAATCTGTTCTGTGATGGTTAAATGTTTACTTTTACCAGATCCAAATAGCACTTATCTGCCAATTCTTGTAACATTAATATTTAGGTATTTTCCAGAAAGATTTTTAACCAACTTAGCTGCTTCAGGGTGGCAATTTCGGAATGGATTTTTGTTAAGTAATGAATTCATGAGTTTTATCCTGTTGTAATTTTTATATATTTGAGAAGATACGTGCTGTGTTCCAGAAAATACATTTAAAAGAACTCCATTAAAATGTTCATACATGAATGTTGAGCAGTCCCATGAAGCACCCTAATTTCCGACACTCTGGAAGATGCAACAAGGTGTGTAGATTGTAAGTCATCCACTCAATTCCATAGAGTTCCTCAGTTTTTAAAACAAACCTTCTTAGGGCATCTTCAGCGAGGCGGAAATCGTGATCGAGGATTTTCTCCTTCAGCTGTGTTGTCACGGCAAACACCAACAACATCCAGTGCCTTAGGAATCTGTCTGGCAAAATACCCTTCAGATAAGAAATCGCTCACTAGCTTTCCATAGCTTCTTGTCGTCAAGGGATCTTGGAGGTCTGATATGATATGACGATTTGATAAAAAGTCAATATACCTTGAGTGCAGCTTCGATATGATCTCGCCGCCCCGCACCTTTTGACTTCTACCTGCACCGGACGCACACAGCAGAAAGCTTTGCAGTCGGTCTGTTGTTCTTGTCTCAGGCGGACGTGTTTTGTCCGTGTTCTTCGGTCTGGTCTCCACACTGGTCTCCACTCTGGCCTCTACAGTACATGGAGTTAGCTTCTGTTGCTGCTGTTAGTAGTGTTGTTTTAGGGCACTCAACAGTAGTTATCAGTGCCCATGTCAAGTGTATGTGTTGCTTGTTAAGTCTTTGCTGTGTCCTCGTTCTCATTCATCATTCTGATTCTGTGTGTTGTTTGTGTGTTGTGTGTCTGTGTGTTCATACTTCATCCTCATCTATCACCACTCATTGTCTCGATTAGCCAAAGTGCATAAATATGAGACGTTAAGCAATATTCATTCAATCATTCTGTGTGTGGGGGATTAAGTAACATGAGTTGATTGCTTTTGCAATAGTGGATGTCCCCTAAAGGAATGATTCCTTGGCCAGCTAGTCCACACTCTGTATACACAGAAAAGAACAATAACTGGTTATTATAACCTTAATAGCCAGGTGGGGGTTTAAGTCTGAGTTGATTACCTTCACATTTAGAGGTTCTACGACTACTTTAACAAACATTTCTAATTTATCATCTGCACTTACCGCCATACCAATTTGGTCAATGGGACCACTTAAGATATCTTCATCTACTTGCTTCCAATCAACATTCTTATAATTACTAGTATTTACAAATTTTGGAAGAAATTTTTGCTTATAGGCATTAAATCACAATGGATGAAGTATTTTTTTAATACAAGAAGGTGTACAAAAAATAAGAATGCCGGACATTTTGGCAACCTTGGATGAGGCCTATACCCTATACAACGGTTTGTTTTGACGCGCGCCTGGGGGCATGTGACGCGGGTGGATGGGGACCTGCTGAGCTGACCGAGCCGGCCGGGCGAGGGTAGACACTCGGTTAGAACATGTGTTGTATTTAGTAAGGGGTTGACATTCTGTGTGGATGGAGTGTTCGCAGATTTGTTCTAGCACAGTGACAGCTCAACAAGTGTTTTATGTACTAATTTAATTAATGTGACAGTAAATAGCATTACAAGGTTTGTCGAGATATGTGAAGAGTACGGATGGCTCAGTGACTTCAGTTAACAAACATGCCTATATAGTTGAAGTGTGGATTTTGTCTTCTTTTAGGTTCTAGTAGTTTTTAAAGTTAGTGATACGTGTGTCATACAAAGAGACGGCAAACATACCGAATAATTATTAGTTTTATAAATAATTAATGTGTGACGCGTGAGTGTTTAAATGTGGATGTATTGGACAACAAAATCAAAATCAGGTTTATGATACAGAAATGTGGTTTTCATATAATTCCGTGGGTTAAAATCGTGTATACACTTTGTTCTAATCCTTACAATGATAAAGAAATCATTAAAGTCGAATCACTTTTAGTCAAATAGTCCACAGTACTCCCGTATGCGACTTGAAATCCTTTAGATATATCGTTGTTCTTTACACGTGGAGAGTAACAAAAACTGTTGCCTAGCAGTGTTGAGAGAATGAATGTTAATAATATGCTCGAACCCATCATGGATAGTAATACAATCGAAATTAGCACGCAAATTTTTGATTTTTTCCGATTCGTGACAATATAAGAACTCTGTGTCGGTATCCATTGATGTACATTCATTACAACTACACCATTTAAGATCACCTTTCCTGCCACTAAACTGTTTTATCCAGGCTTCTTTTTCTTTATTTTTCTTTAGATTTTTCCTCTGTTCACTTTCTGTGTATGAATGCTCGAAAATGAAGGGAGCTAATCCTAACACCCTGTACATAGAACAAACACTTTTCAACTGACCCGTCCTGTGCCCGATGGTATTGAATGGGCGGGCAGTGAGCGGCCGCATTTACTCGAGTCGATCGGTAGCGAAGCTCTGTAGCCATCCAGCTACGTCACGGGTGGTGACGTCACGCACCATACAATTTCCACAATATTGGTCGTACCATGTTTAAATATTGACCGATTTAATTCATTTTTTTTCTAAATTCTTAAAATAAATTTAGGTTTAACATAAGTAAGCAACAAGTCAATGTGATAGTATGGCTTTATTAATCTTACGAACACAAAAAATTAATTCATGATCACTTAATCCTACACTTATAATACCTGACTGAATAATATTTTCATTGTGATTTGCATAAACATGATCAATTAAAGTAGCTGACCTATTATTAACCCTAGTAACAGACTTTATCAATTGTACCAATCCATGTGATCTATCCAGTGAAATATTTTACAACCTTTTTTTATCAATTGCTCAGTCAAATGTCATAGATTGCTGTTTATATTTAGTTAATTTAAAAAAAAAATATTTAGTTGCAGTCTATTGTCTTATCTGTCAAAATGACTGATTGAAAAATAAGTATTATCTTAAACCGAGGAGAACACTTCATGATGATGAAAGTCGTTCCGGATCCAATACATCACTGAATGAACCGCATAGCATTACTTGTTTATTGAACTTAGCTACGACCATTGTTTAATGAATAACTGAATTCTAGCCGATACAACTTCACAAAAATATACTCACAATGACAGTAGTTCATTAGCATAATCATTACCCAAAATGTTTTTTGCACCAACACATCAACAACCAACATCTCTATAGAAATGCTATTCGTCCAGTGAAAAGAAGAAATGAGGAAAATTCTGATGTCTTGAATCTATCAACCACTGTCGATGGAACTCAGTAGGTCAATAAAGTACACACTACAATCTACATGTGAGTGAGGTGAAATGTGCAGTGTTACAATTGGTCTGTTATTACAGTAGAATCGATAGATATTGTAATATCTGCGAAAATATAGTATCGTCGCGATGAACCTCACTACACTTTTAAATATCGCCCGTAACCAATTTTTATACATCTTGAAGATCACGTGCTAGTGTCATAATACGATTTTGAATAATTTCAATGCAATTGACGTGCAACATCGATATGACCTCGCCGCCCCGCACCTTTTGACTGACATCTACACAGGCTACAGTACACATAGCGCAGCGGCAGTCTCGCAGTTGGTCAGTTGTTCTTGTCGGAGGCGGATGTGTTTGGTCTCCGCTCTTCGTTCTGTTCTTGTTCGGTCTCTACAGTACTAGGATTTGGCTTCTGTTACTACTGAATGTGTTTTGTTTTGTTTTGTGTGTGTTACCGTTACGAGGATGTCTGTTCTGTCTGGGCTGAGAGTTTTTTAAAGTCCCTTTTCTGTATTGCTCGTCAGTCAAGTGCTTGTTGTCTCGGTATTGCGCCCCGTTTGTTCCGTCCATACAGCCCGTGGGATTTATGTTTGGTCAGTGTAGATAGCTAGTGTTACTGATGAGTGTTGTTTTAGCAAGTCTTAAGTGGCTGTTGTGTCTTCACATTGTTCTTTAAATGTTTGTTAAGTTCAGGAGGTTGTCTATTCTTTCCAGACTGGAAGGTTTCCACTTCTTCCACATCTGGCCATTGAGGACGAAGATAATGTGAGGAGGTGGGAAGTGTTGAACGTAAATTCCTGCCCATGCAAAGCTGTGCCGGACTGTAACCACATTCTAACGAAGTATTTCGGTAACTGAGAACTGCTAAATAGGGATCTTCTGATTTTTTAATCATTCTTTTGACGACTTTAACATCTGGCTCGGCTAACCCGTTACTCTGAGCAAAGGTTGGGCTGCTCTTCTCGTGACGAAACCCGAATGTTTGTGCAAACTTTTGGAAGTCATGGCTGTTGAAGGGAGGACCCCCGTCTGTTCTTATAGTCTTCGGTATTCCGTGTCGGGCAAAAATAGACTTAAGTCTATCAATAACCAAGGAACTTGTTGTTCTATTCATTTGTACACACTCTGGATATCTTGAAAAGTAATCTTCAACCACCAAATATGTTTTTCCATGAATATCAGCAAAGTCTATGCCTACTTTTTCCCACGGTAAGTTAAGAAATGGTGTTGGTATAAGAGGTTCCGGAATGTTCTTGCGCAGCTCTATACATTTGTTGCAGCTTTGAACCATTGCTCGGACATCCTCATTGATGTTAGGCCAGTAGACTGTCTCTCTGGCTTGACGTTGAGTCTTAGTCACACCCATGTGACCATCATGCAATCGCGAAAGAATTTCACGACGCATATTATTAGGAATGACTAATGTCTTCATGAATCAAAGCAATATCCAATTAAATGAATCGCTAGATCACCGTGCACTTTCCAGTATAGTAAGCACGATTGATGAACCTGCTTCCTTGCTGGCCAACCATGAATAGTATATGATTTCAGTCTTGAGATGACCTCATCTTTTCTTTGAACATCTTGTATTTCTTGCATCCGTTGGTCAGTTGCTGGTGTTCCACTGACGACTTGCTCAATTGGAGATATCACCCCGGCCATGACCATTCTGTCCAGCTCCTCTTTCACTTGCTTACGCAATGGTATAGGAATTCTCCGAGGCACTGACACTGAATATGGTTTAGCGTCTTCTTTCATTGTTATGTAATAATCACCTTCAACTTTACCTAGACCTTCAAAAAGTGTAGGCTCGCTGAAGGGATTTGTCGCTACACCAGAAATTTCGTTGATCCACGACAGCATCTCCAAGGCTTGTATGGCAGGCCGACCCAGTAAGGGTTCCTGATGACCTTTCATTATAAAAATCTCTTGAAGAGCTATTTGATTTTGCCAAGCCATCATGGCACTTACCTTTCCCAGGATTGGTAATGGTGTTTTTCCCGCGCCAAATAGCTGTTTGTCTGTACCTTCTAGTTTTACAGATGGCGTCAGGTTTTCCAATAAAGATTGTGGAATAACACTGACGTCTGCGCCAGTGTCAATTTTAAACTTAACCTGCAATTCGTTAATCTTAACGATTGCATACCATGCATTTTGAGAGCACACCGTGTTAATGTTTGAATTGACGCAGCTAGTCTTAGGCTCTCCAGTGATTTCACCTAAAAATTCTACCTCATTGTCAGAATCTTCCTTTACCTCTGCAACGTTCTTATTCCGACATGCTGCTGCCCAATGCCCCTTTTTATTGCAATTTCTGCAAATAGCATTTCGAGCAGGACACTTATCTGCAGGATGGGATTCCTTGCCACACCGAAAACATTTGTTTGTTGTTGAACTAGGCCCACGTGCTTCAGAATGACCAGCCGAGGAGTTAGGCCTATTCTGAGCATGCTTACCTTTGTTCTTCTGGTTGTATTTATTTACAGCGTCCACCTTGTTGTAGTTTTTATCTGGGTCTGTTGTAGTATCTTGTCGTACCACTCCTTGCTGCTTTCTAATGTTCTCACTGGCCCTTACCTTGGCAACTGCCTTCTCCAACGTAAGATCAGGGTCCAGTTGTAGGATCTCGGACAGCTTGTTATCTATTATACCAATAACTACCCGGTCCCTAATTAATTCATCAGCAAGTTGCCCAAACTGACAATGCTTTGCCAGACGATGAAGGTCTGTGACAAAAGTCTCTATGTTTTCACCTACCAGTTGTCGGCGTTTATTGAAACGCGCCCGTTCGTAAATAGCATTCCTCCTAGCCACAAAGTGATTTTCAAATTGGTCAATGACCTCAGCATAGGTGTTTTGTTCCGCCTCTGTGAGGCCTACCCTAGCTGAAATGTCTTCTGCTTCATCATCCATAGTGTAAATTAAAGCGTTGACTTGATCTTCCTGACTCTGTGTATGAAGCCCCGAGGTTTTCCTAAATCTTTCGAACCGCCTAAGCCACCTAGGCCATTCCTCTGGACATTGGAAGTCGAACGATTTTGGCGTTTCTACATGGAGCGAGGCCCTAGGACCAGCCTGGCCTAAGCCTAGACCGACGCCTACCCCGTCCCCGATGTTTTCTGTGTCTGACATGATAATTTGCTCTACTCACAGTTTTGTTCTTCGAATTTCGACCCACCTGGCACCATGAAGTATTTTGTACACATACAAGATGAGTACTATTTATATAATATCTTTTTAGGTTCAATAAGACAAGAACAAATGTCAAATGTTACATCAGACCAGACGCCATGGTAAAACCCTTCCTTTGTCTTTCAGTTGTTGTCCAGGCAACACTTCACTGCATACTTGATCACAAGCTATACAAATTAACACAACCATAACATTACAAAACTGAGCCATCTTCAATTTCTCACATGACGCTACACTCAGTACAGCTCGAACAGTGTCCCATCGAACCACTGGACTGAATGTTTCAGTATAGTGGATACCATGTTGTTGTGAAAATCCTTTCACAACCAATCTTGCCTTGTAACGGTCTACGGTTCCGTCTGACTTAGGTTTTATCTTGAATACCCAACGATTGTTTATCAACTTCTTTCCGCGTGGAAGATGATCAACAAGCTCCCATGTTTTATTCTCCGCCAGGAATTTCAACTCTTCCTTTATAACCATTTTCCACTGTTGAGAATCTTCAGACATTGTAGGTTGTTCAAACGTTGTTGGTTCATCAAACATTGCTAACATCGCATAGTCTTCGAACTTTGCTGGTTTCTTGATTTTCGATCTATCTCGTAGATTCAAATTTCTTTGAGGATCTAGAGTCTCTGTTTCATCTTCAGACTGGGACCAACCATAAACTGTTCACGGCATATCCGCCATCTCCTATAATAAAACAAGATCTATGAGTGAAAGTGAAACACAAGAACATTAGTGCCTTGTTAGGGTCAACTAAAGATACCATCTCCTTGGAGGGCCGAGGAGTTTACAAAATTCACTGTGGGTCATGCAAAGGTGTATATGTTGGACAAACAGGCAGAATTGTGTCCCACCGCGTGCGGGAACACATTGGCGACCAAAAATGATGACCCTAAATCTACGATTGCCCAACACACCATCAGGGAAAACCATGAATTCGATTTTGAGAATACCAAAATGGCAAGCCCCTCATCTTTTATGTATTTTTATCAGCAGAGCATGGTTTTTTAAAATATTACAAATGGTGAATATTTTTCAACCGCACAATCTAATGTCTGCCCAGACAACTTTTTCACCTGCATCATTGACGGTGAAGTTCTTTCCCAATTCATTAGTCAGGCATTTTAAATCAACGAAGTCATCTTTGTTCATTTCTTTTACATGATATGGGTTGCCATTTTTTGGGACAGTCTAATCTGGTTCTGACCAGCACAGGCCTGTCCACCCCTTGTCCCCCCACGTCATCCCTGACGTCCCACCCTTCGTCCCGATTAGCCAAGTTGCATAAATATGAGACGTAAAGCAATATCCAATCAATCTGATACCCATTGCAACGAAATGTAAACAGGCCCGCTCTTTAACATTCTCTTTTTTTCTCGTTCTGTAACAGTATCTCCTTCATTTTGTGTATGCCCATTTTGAAGGAACATGTATGTTACGGATTGTATCTCTTTTGTTAAAACTGTGTGTATATACATAGTCACATGGTACTTGTTCTTGTTTTGCCCCACACAGTTATCTGTGTAAAAGATAATATTTTTGCCAATGCACTCGTTGATAAGGTATTCCCGGACAAAACTTCAGAATTCATTAGCTCCTCTATTTACAAGGGCGGAGGGCCTCGTGCCAAACATAACAATATCTATGTTTGGAATTCAAATACAAAGCTGTGAAGTTGTACGTTGCTAATGCTCGCTTATAATAAAGTGCAGACACCTCACCACATGGGGTTTGAAGGACAGCTTGCAGGTCATAGCAGCTTACAACCACATCATCCTGTTCAGCTGCATTCTGTACATCAATTCCCTTTTCATGCCAGGCAAGTGTTTTTTTCAATGTTATAGTTGACGAATTGTATCTTCATGCGTTCGTTCGTTCTCCTAAAGCATTTTCGTATCCAGAACAAATTCCGCATTGATCTTTTTTCGGTGTGAAAAACGAAATGTTCAACAAGTGGTGTACTTTTTGCCATTTATTTATTTTTTGCTCAAATAATGAAGGATGAAGGATAATCTCTTGCTTCCCGCGCAATACAGGAGCATTGAGGGTGCAGCACCTACTGCTGTCAACCCATCCTTTAGTCATGATGTCATGTGTGTCATACTAGTTTTAATCTGTTTTATGTAAATCAATCCAGAAATTAAAAAATACATCCCAGCGGGGTATCGAACCCATGTCTCCCGATTGCCGGTCGAGTGCTTTACCCCTTACCTACCGGGACGGTTAACTTCGTAACATCTGGATTGTTGGTGCATTCAAGATCTGCATTCGTGGATTTTTCTTACGACAATGACAACACGGACGGATGATGACAGACGAAGACGACCACGACGTGAGGAAACCCCTGCCCTCCCCATACGCTTGTGGCTGGTTCTGACTAGCACAGGCCTGTCCACCCCTTGTATGGCTGTCCGTTTTAACCTAGCTTCCAAGGCGTGGTTGTGTATATCTAGACAATTTCGGGGCAGTCATCTTCGACGTGGGTTTTTGCTTTCCTGTCAAACCGTTAAACTTTTGTCAGAGGCAAGACGCCAGTAAAAGTTGACAGGAAGATGACACACGTGTTGTCTTTCCCCATCTACAGAACTGGTGTTTCTACTGATGTTCCCCTTGTTTTTTTGTTTTTTTAGTTCATCCTCGGTGGGTAATTTGCAGTTACGTCTGACTGTACCCAGAGACAAAATACTCGGTTTTTTTATTTTTAGAAAAATTTTCAACAGAATGGGGGTGTGATAGTTATCAAAGTAGAGTTTGTAGTCCTTCCCTTCTGGAATATCTCTTGTCAGTCTAACTACAACATTCGAACTGGCTCCAAGATCTGGTTTCTTACCAAGGCGAGCCTCGAGATGATCTATCTATAATCTATCTAAAAATTATCTCTTACTTTTGCAACATAATGTTTCGAGGTATATTATTAAGTATTTAGTAAATTATTTGAAAATGAATATGCCTAGATGCAGGTTTCATAAAAAAACTTTAAATAATAACATACAGTAGGCTTACAGTCAAAATTTTGTGTGTAGATTTAGTTGAGACTGGGTTAGCCCCCCTTCCCCCCCAGAAGTCGCAGGGATGAACTGGTGACCGAGGAGTCACCAGCCAGGCGTATCGAGACTTGACCGACAGGGGTTGCGTAAAAACCAAGCTCCTGCTTTACTTATTTTGCTACCCCTACATTTGTGCTCACTTTCTTACTTAACACATCCACCTCGATCATTAGTCGATTACTCTTTTCTTCTTCCATTTTCAATCTTTTCTGCACTTCAATTAGCAATTTCCTTGCCATTTCAATTTCTCCATCATTGGCTTTCATAGCCCTTTCTTAAACAACACATTTCTCACATCCTGCCTGGGCAAGGCTTGGCTTCCCAGTATTTTATCGTATTACAAACGAGAACAGTTCAACATCCTCCGCTACATTGGTTAGTATGTTTTCCATACTTCCACTCAACACACTTGAAGTTTAATTTCAAGCTAATAGTTTAGATCTACTTAGTACTTATATCTTAAACATGAGCAGTGCAAAACATACCAGTACAACACAGTCGGAGTTGATATATCGAGCAGTATCCCAGCTAGGAGAAGGACACAAATAGCACTAAATTTGCAACATTGACAGAGCGGACTCTTGATGACATTGTTGAACTCACAATTCCGTAACTTATTCACTGTGGATTCTCGAGATTTATAGCTTAAAATGATTCCTGAGATTAATTAGTCATTAATCGTAGTTATAACTACATTATTTACTGCAATATCCGTTATATAACAACTAAGCTACGACCATTGTTTAATGAATAACTGAATTCTAGCCCATACAACTTCACAAAAATATACTCAAACAATGACAGTAGTTCATTAGCATAATCATTACCCAAAATGTTTTTTGCACCGAGATGATTGTGAAAATATCTAACATCTCTATAGAAATGCTATTCGTCCAGTGAAAAGAAGAAATGGGGAAAATTCTGATGTCTTGAATCTATCAACCACTGTCGATGGAACTCAGTAGGTCAATAAATTACACACTACAATCTACTACAATCTACCTGTGAGTGAGGTGAAATGTGCAGTGTTACAATTGGGCTGTTATTACAGTTGAATCAATAGATATTGTAATATCTGCGAAAATATAGTATCGTCGCGATGAGCCTCACAACACTTTTAAATATCGCCCGTAACCAATAATTATACATCTTGAAGATCACGTGCTAGTGTCATTATACGATTTTGAATAATTTCAATGCACTTGACGTGCAACATCGATATGACCTCGCCGCCCCGCACCTTTTGACTGCCATCTACACAGGCTACAGTACACATAGCGCAGCGGCAGTCTCGCAGTTGGTCAGTTGTTCTTGTCGGAGGCGGATGTGTTTGGTCTCCGCTCTTCGTTCTGTTCTTGTTCGGTCTCCACAGTACAAGGATTTGGCTTCTGTTACTGCTGAATGTGTTTTGTTTTGTGTGTGTTACCGTTACGAGGATGTCTGTTCTGTCTGGTCTGAGAGTTTTTTAAAGTCCCTTTTCTGTATTGCTCGTCAGTCAAGTGCTTGTTGTCTCGGTATTGCGCCCCGTTTGTTCCGTCCATACAGCCCGTGGGATTTATGTTTGGTCAGTGTAGGTAGCTAGTGTTACTGATAAGTGTGTTGTTTTAGCAAGTCTTAAGTGGCTGTTGTGTCTTCACATTGTTCTTTAAATGTTTGTTAAGTTCAGGAGGTTGTCTATTCTTTCCAGACTGGAAGGTTTCCTTTGCTTTTTATTCTACCCTGCTTATCAGGTAATGTCTTGTTAAGACGGACAACAGAATAACATGCTGTGTAGTGTGTGCCCTCTCTTGTACTGAAGGTACGATCCCCTACTACCCCACTTTCTCGCCGGGAGGAGGTTGTGTTCCGGGATTTTTGGCAATGAACAAGCAGACACATTGAATGCAAAATCAGCATGCAAAAAGACTGCCACAGATTGACTTATTAGTCCTACCTTCAGATATGAAAAAGTTTTTTTGAACGCAAGCCTAAAAAAATGCAAAATTATTGGGACAAGATTGCGTAAATCAATTCTCGCCTGTTCACCAGTTGTGGATAATGCAACGCATCTCTGCCGCTTGCTGGCCCAGGCAATTGCACCTCCACTATACTTGAAGACCATACCAGAAGTGGATTTTCTAGAATCTACATCTCGGGCATAATCTTTATCGCTGTAGGATTCAAGTGTTCCGATGGCATATCCAGATTCGAATAGAATCCCCCAGTTAACAGTGTCCTTGAGGTATTTTAAAATCTTCTTGACCATTTTCCAATGCTTGACTTGAGGTCGGTCGAGAACTTGCGACAATAAGTTGACAACGTAAGCAATGTCTGGTCTAGTAACCACGGCCAGGTACATCAGACTTCCAATTGCCTCGAGGTAGGGAACTACACTGTCAAGTTCCTTGTTGGAGTCATCCAAAACTTGTCCTGTATCGATTGGTGTAGACTGGATTGCTTTCAGCCATGTTGAAACGCTCCAGTACTTCCTTTTTACGCTTCTTCTTGATTTATGAATAGCAAACCATTCTCCATATGGTGTATTTGCATTCCGAGAAAGTAGTCAGCTGACCCAATCGTTATTGTGAACTCTTTCTGTAGTTGGCCAAGAAACATGTTTAGACAGGTGTCATCGCTTGAAAAGACTAATCCATTGTCAACGTAGAGAATGACTAACAAAGTCGTGTCGTTTATAAACAAGCAAGTATCTGCTTCACTTTCCTTTAGACCACAGCTCTGACAAAAGCTTCTGAACCATTGGTTCCAACATCGTGGAGCTTGTTTTAACTCATAAAGACCTTTGAACAATTTACAAACTCGACCTGTGCCATCATCGTAGCCCTCTGGTTGTTTCATGTAAATTTCCTCGTTTAGTTTACCGTATAGGAATGCTGTCAAACTGAGCCATCTTCAATTTCTCACATGACGCTACACTCAGTACAGCTCGAACAGTGTCCCATCGAACCACTGGACTGAATGTTTCAGTATAGTGGATACCATGTTGTTGTGAAAATCCTTTCACAACCAATCTTGCCTTGTAACGGTCTACGGTTCCGTCTGACTTAGGTTTTATCTTGAATACCCAACGATTGTTTATCAACTTCTTTCCGCGTGGAAGATGATCAACAAGCTGCCATGTTTTATTCTCCGCCAGGGATTTCAACTCTTCCTTTATAACCATTTTCCACTGTTGAGAATTTTCAGACATTGTAGCTTGTTCAAACGTTGTTGGTTCATCAAACATTGCTAACATCGCATAGTCTTCGAACTTTGCTGGTTTCTTGATTTTCGATCTATCTCGTAGATTCAAATTTCTTTGAGGATCTAGAGTCTGTTTCATCTTCAGACTGGGACCATCCATAAACAGTGTTCACGGCATATCCGCCATCTCCTATAATAAAACAAGATCTATAGGTGAAAGTGAAACACAAGAACATAAGTGCCTTGTTAGGGTCAACTAAAGATACCATCTCCTTGGAGGGCCGAGGAGTTTACAAAATTCACTGTGGGTCATGCAAAGGTGTATATGTTGGACAAACAGGCCGAAATGTGTCCCACCGCGTGCGGGAACAAATGGAATGGTGACCCTAAATCTATGATTGCCCAACACACCATCAGGGAAAACCATGAATTCGATTTTGAGAATACCATAATAGCAGACGTCCCCTCATCTTTAGTCGTATGTTTATCAGCAGAGCATGTTGTTTTGTAAAATATTACAAATGGTGCACTTTTCAACTCGCAGAACTCTAATGGCTGCCCAGACAACTTTTTCACCTGCATCATTGACGGTGAAGTTCTTTCCCAATTCATTAGTCAGGCCTTTTAAATCAACGAAGTCATCTGTGTTCATTTCTTTTACATGATATGGGTTGCCATTTTTTGGGACAGTCTAATCTCTGATACCCATTGCAACGAAATGTAAACAGGCCCGCTCTTTAACATTCTCTTTTTTTCTCGTTCTGTAACAGTATCTCCTTCATTTTGTGTATGCCCATTTTGAAGGAACATGTATGTTACGGATTGTATCTCTTTTGTTAAAACTGTGTGTATATACATAGTCACAAGGTACTTGTTCTTGTTTTGCCCCACACAGTTATCTGTGTAAAAGATAATATTTTTGCCAATGCACTCGTTGATAAGGTATTCCCGGACACAACTTCAGAATTTCATTAGCTCCTCTATTTACAAGGGCGGAGGGCCTCATGCCAAACATAGCAATATCTATGTTTGGAATTCAAATAAAAAGCTGTGAAGTTGTACGTTGCTAATGTTCGCTTATAATAAAGAGCAGACACCTCACCACATGGGGTTTGAAGGACAGCTTGCAGGTCATAGCAGCTTACAACCACATCATCCTGTTCAGCTGCATTTTGTACATCAATTCCCTTTTCATGCCAGGCAAGTGTTTTTTTCAATGTTATAGTTGACGAATTGTATCTTCATGCGTTCGTTCGTTCTCCTAAAGCATTTTCGTATCCAGAACAAATTCCGCATTGATCTTTTTTCGGTGTGGAAAACGAAATGTTAAACAAGTGGTGTACTTTTTGCCATTTATTTATTTTTTGCTCAAATAATGAAGGATGAAGGATAATCACTTGCTTCCCGCGCGATACAGGAGCATTAAGGGTGCAGCACCTACTGCTGTCAACCCATCCTTTAGTCATGATGTCATGTGTGTCATACTAGTTTTAATCTGTTGTATGTAAATCAATCCCGAAATTAAAAAATCCATCCCAGCAAGGTATCGAACCCATGTCTCCCGATTGCCGGTCGAGTGCTTTACCCCTTACCTACCGGGACGGTAAACTTCGTAACATCTGGATTGTTGGTGCATTCAAGATCTGCATTCGTGGATTTTTCTTACGACAATGATAACACGGACGGATGATGACACAGACGAAGACGACCACGACGTGAGGAAACCCCTGCCCTCCCCATACGCTTGTGGCTGGTTCTGACCAGCACAGGCCTGTCCACCCCTTGTATGGCTGTCTGTTTTAACCTAGCTTCCAAGGCGTGGTTGTGTATATCTAGACAATTTCGGGGCAGTCATCTTCGACGTGGGTTTTTGCATTCCTGTCAAACCGTTAAACTTTTGTCAGAGGCAAGACGCCAGTAAAAGTTGACAGGAAGATGACACACGTGTTGTCTTTCCCCATTTACAGAACTGGTGTTTCTACTGATGTTCCTCTTGTTTTTTTTTTTTAGTTCATCCTCGGTGGGTAATTTGCAGTTACGTCTGACTGTACCCAGAGACAAAATACTCGTTTTTTTTATTTTTAGAAAAATTTTCAACAGAATGGGGGTGTGATAGTTATCAAAGTAGAGTTTGTAGTTCTTCCCTTCTGGAATATCTCTTGTCAGTCTAACTACAACATTCGAACTGGCTCCAAGATCTGGTTCCTTAGCAAGGCGAGCCTCGAGATGATCTATCTATAATCTATCTATAAAATTATCTCTTACTTTTGCAACATAATGTTTTGAGTTTTTAACCCACGACAAATGCCAGTAATGTAAACAAGGTCTAAATGCCTATTGAAAATAATTGTTGTAAGTTGGTAACATGCACAATCAATCAGAGGCATATTATTAAGTAGTTAGTAAATTATTTGAAAATGAATATGCCTTGATGCAGGTTTCATAAAAAACTTTAAATAATAACATACAGTAGGCCTACAGTCAAAATTTTGAAGCTGTGTGACAAATCCATGGGCTTTATAAATATAAATCATTGGACTTTTTCACTGTTAGTTAACAAAATATTTATTTTAATGTGATATTTCGATTTCTTTACAGAAATCTTTATCAAACAAAATTAACAATTAAAAAACCACAACAGACAGGACAAAAAAAACATTTCACAAAATATTATAAATATGGCTGTGCATTAATACCAAATTATTAACAAAAAAGTTTATTATGAATAAAAATAAAAAACCAAAAAACAGAACATTAAATTGACAAGTTGGACAGTTATTGATGTATGAAATAAAGCTATTGATCTAGTGATGAAATTGATGGACAGAAACTTTTCCAAATGGCTGGATAATTAACACTAGGCACACTGATTGTATTGGCCACACATGAAATCAAACCAGCTTCCTTAATTTTCCGTGTTGTGGCATTAGACTCATGTGCAAGGATTGAAGCGTCTTCCCAATTAATATGATGATGATTTTCATAAACATGTTCTGCGAGTTTTGAAGTATCAATCTTATGTTGTTTCACATTGTTCTTGTGTTCTTTTATTCTTACCATCAAAGGTCTCTTGGTTTCACCAATGTATCTAGCATCACATTCGCAAGGTATAGAATAAATAACACCCTTAGATGACTGAACCTCATCCCTAGGTTTAGTCTTGGTGAGAATGCTGCGCAACGTATTAGACGAACTAAAAACAACTCTTATGCCATACGGAGCTAAAATGCGTTTGATCTTTTCTGAAAGATTCGGATAGTATCCAATGCAGACCGTTTTATAAATCCTAGGTTTAACCACCTCAATATCTTTACTCATGTCAGGTTTGATGATATCTTGTGGAAAAATAGTCTTTTTTAACCAGTCATTTGAGTATATTTATAATATTTTGTGAAATGTTTTTTGTCCTGTCTGTTGTGGTTTTTTAATTGTTAATTTTGTTTGATAAAGATTTCTGTAAAGAAATCGAAATATCACATTAAAATAAATATTTTGTTAACTAACAGTGAAAAAGTCCAATGATTTATATTTATAACGTTACTACCTGTTATATAGTTTCATTTTTTATAATTAAAAATCCATGGGCTATTGCAGATGATTTCATTTGGCACTTCAAATTAGAGAAATGCATTATTTATATAGACTGTACAGAAATTATAGGAGCCCCGTTATGGCTATAGGCTTACATAGAACTTCCAATTCAAAAAGCCCATGGATACTTATCTACTACGCAAAGGCATATGGCAAGATATTGTAAAGAACATTTTTTTAAAAATCACTTTCTTATTTTACAAAATTTTACAATACAGTACAAAACAAATTTCACTTTTTAAACTAGATAGATCGGCTTCCCCATGGACTTTGTCATGGCCTACTGGATCTATCATGGCCCGGCAGAGCTGCCGGTTGGTGGCTGGAGAAATTACATCGGGACACATCGGGATACATCGGGACGCTACCTCACATGTTGTGTCATCTAAGTGTTCTCCTTCCACACTGGTTGGTCATGGCTTGAGTGTG